>RXON01003127.1:0-14115 GCA_009667805.1 Leptobrachium leishanense
AGTTGGGGAGACGGGAGGTCAAGCCCCTAATGGCCAGGTAACAGACGGAAAGGTATGAAAGAAGTGAAGGGAATGGAGCGGGGTTTGTGGGACTGGCGGGGACATCATTTGAAGGACAGGGAAGTATATTGACGGGACCTGGGCCCATCCCGCTCGGTAGCCACGAGCCCACCGGTCACAATGAGAGTGGGAAATAAAGAATGAAGTTTTTATGGTTGATACCGGTGCCGAATATTCTGTTTGTAACAAAGCAAATTGCACCTCCAATGGGAAATGAGGTTGATATTATGGGAGCAATGGAAGTGTCTGCTAAATTCCTTTTCTTGCTTCTAGAAAATGTAGTGTCGGGTGGGCATAATGTTGAATACATGAATTTTTGTATATGCCCGATGTGATGTCCCATCCAACTCCTGGGGGCGGGATATCTTTTTGCAATTGCAAGCCCAAATTATGTTTTTTCCCGGGGTCACGCTCAATTAGACCTGCCGGAGGATAGCAGTTTTTGCTCGGCAGCATAATCCAGCCAGTCCGCAATCCACAATCTGTGAAAATCGCAGTAGTTATGTCAAAGGAGAAAGAATGGCGCACGGCACCTACTCTGTCTGCCAGCCGGGATCCGCACGCACTACTCCTTGGAATTCCTGAGGTGGGGGAGGAGGAAACCCGCCCAGTAAGTTGAATCACAGCCCGGCGCAAACACCGGTGGCTCTAAAACATATTATATCCACAGAAAGCCAAGCAGAATAATACAGATATATTTACAGAGATTAAAAGATCACGGCATATTAAAATTCTGCGTGTCACCATGGAACACACCCTATTGCCAGTCTTGAAAGAGAGGACACAAGAGTATCGCCCTGTCCAAGATTTAATGAGCTGTCAACGAGGCCACAGTGTCACGGTGGGGTCAGGGATGGGGCGCCTGGCAGCAGCTTCCTCGCTGCTCGCTGGCCAGGCGCCGAATGTAAACGCTTCCGGGTGCGCTCACGTGGGACGCCGAGGGGCGGGGCCTTGGCGTTGTGACGCGGACCCGCCGGGTTTAAAACCAGTCTCACCATTACTACACCGGTGCCCTGACGTGGTATTCAACTCCCGCAGAGGCTTCTTGTGATATTTGGCTAACGAATCCTCCTGTGTATGACCCTTGGCATTTGGGCAAACGAACCCTCTCTGTGTATGACCCTTGGCATTGGCAAACGAACCCTCCTGTGTATGACCCTTGGCATTGGCAAACGAACCCTCCTGTGTATGACCTTGGCATTGGCAAACGAACCCTCCTGTGTATGACCCTTGGCATTGGGCAAACGAACCCTCCTGTGTATGACTCCTGGCATTGGCAACGAACCCTCCTGTGTATGACCCTGGTATTGGCATTTACTCTGCTCTAGGTTCTGCCCTTAACGTTGGTACCGAGGTCAGTCTATGTGGCACCTAAGCACGCATCAGATTACCTCTGCTATTACTAAAGTCCTAGGGAGGACTTGTGATCTGTTCTGTACCCCTGTCTGGTGTTTCCCTTCTTTATCTGTTACCTGCTTCATTGTCTATATAGCTTTGCCGACCATTCAAGGATCGGAAGAGTAGAAAGGGAGCTACATAAAGAGATCAATATCTTGGTAGTCAGAAGGATTCGTGACAATACTCTATTCAATACCTCTGTCTGGTGTTACCCCTTGTTTTATATTGTCTGGTTAATTGTCTTTCTAGTTTTTGCCGACCATTCAAGGATCGGAAGGGTAGAGAGCGGTCTGCGTAAAGGGACCACACTTTTGGTAATCAGAGGGATCCGTGACATTACGTCAGGGCCAATGGATCCCGCAGACCTCTCTAACCAGCTGGCACGTATCGCAGCCAGACAAGAGGAACAGGACCATAGGATGGACCAGATTTCTCTCGCTCTGCAAACCCTGTTAAATCGGTCCAATACAGGTACCACAAACCCTCCAGATCCAGTGTTACCTAGGGTCAGTTCCGTCCCCCCTGAAGGACATAGGCTTAGTATGAAGGCACCCCTACGCTATGATCACCAAGCCTATGTCGGGGGTTTTTGACTCAACTCGAGATCGTGTTTGAGAACAATCCAGGTTCTTGTATGTCTGATAAAGCCAAAGTAGGATATCTGATTAATCATTTAACAGAAAAAGCTTTATTGTGGGCTACGCCGTTGTGGGAAAATAAGAAACCCATCATTTATGACTATGAGGGTTTTACCTCTGAGTTAAGACGTACCTTTGATCCCTCTAGAAGGGCTACCAATATACCTTGTTTCACATCAAACAAGGTAATAAGAGGGTCGCCGATTATGCCATAGAGTTTAAAACTTTGACTTCTGAGGTACTTTGGCCGAACGACGTTTTTAACCTTGGCCTTTACCGAAGGCTTGAACGAGGCTTTTATGTTTGAGCTGGCTCCCTTAAAATTACCAGAAAGTCTGGACCACCTGATAGATTTCTGTATAGCCATGGACGATCAAATCAGGGAAAGGAGACACCCCAGAGATAGACCCAGAAGGGTCTTGCCTCCTTTACCCTCGTTACCCAGACACACCAGTACGTCAGGTGGTTCGGAGAATGTGAAAACAGATTTACCAGTCGTTGAACCCATGCAAATAGGAGACAGGTATTTCAGAAGCAGAAAGAGCGCACAGAAGAGAAAAGGGGCTCTGCTTCTATTGTGCAGGGGCAGATCACTTTCGCCTTCGATGTCCTCAGAGACCCAGGGTTGGCAGGGTTGAACATAGCAGAGTGGGATTCAGAACAGGAGACACCCAGGTTGTCGGTTCTCTGTGTGCCTCCTTTGTGGATAATGAGAAAAAAAAAATCCAGGATTCTGTTACCGATCTCCCTAACCTGGGAGGGGGTTCACCTCAAGACTGAGGCGTTCTTAGATTCTGGGGCCTCAGGCAATTTTATGGATAAGAATTTTGCTGCCAAAAACCTCCTACCTCTGTTTCTCAGGGAAAGACCTCTAAGGGTGGAGGCCATAGATGGTAAACCCCTGTCATGTCCACATATCACTCACGACACAGTCGATGTATGTATGAAAACAGGAGTTTTGCACCAGGAAACAATAAGATTTCAAATTATTGAATCACCCTCATGTCCTGTCGTTCTTGGGTTTCCATGGCTAACAGAGCACAACCCAGTTGTCGATTGGGTCCAGAGAGACATAAAATGTTGGGGTCAGAGTTGTCAGTCTAAGTGCCTAGGCAGAGTTAATGTGATTGGTAGCCTCAATATTGCCACAGCCCCTCCTTTGTCCACAGAGGTTCCTGAATGTTACCTGGCATTAAAGGAGGTGTTCTCTAAAGCCAGGACTGAGGTCCTACCACCACATCGTCCATATGACTGTGCCATTGATTTACTCCCCGGTACGATGCCTCCTAGGGGTCACGTATACCCTTTATCACAAAGAGAGAACGACATTATGGAGGAATACATAAGGGAGAATCTGGAACGAGGATTCATTAGACGGTCCTCCTCTCCAGCAGGAGCAGGTTTCTTTTTTGTTTCCAAGAAAGAGGGAGATCTGCGACCTTGCATCGATTATAGGGTTTGAATAGGATCACTATAAGAAATGCATATCCCATACCTCTCATAACAGAATTGTTCGACCGATTAAAGGGGCTCGTGTCTATACGAAGCTTGATTTACGCGGAGCGTACAACCTGGTCAGGGTTAAAAAGGGAGACGAATGGAAAACGGCTTTTAATACACGTAGCGGGCATTATGAATACCTGGTGATGCCTTTTGGGTTGTGTAATGCGCCAGCCGTCTTCCAGGACCTTATAAACGACACTCTAAGGGAATTTCTGCAAGAATTCGTCATAGTATATCTGGATGATATCCTGATATACTCTCCTGATGTGGACACTCATCATGTCCACGTGAAACAAGTGTTGAAAAAAACTATTGAAGGCTGGATTGTACTGTAAGCTAGAAAAATGTCTATTCGACATAGTAACTGTGCAATTCCTTGGTTATTATAATAACTCCGGGGGGTTTTCAAATGGATCCTAAGAAGCTCTCAGCTATTCTTGACTGGCCTCTACCCCAAGGACTTAAAGCCATTCAGAGGTTTCTGGGGTTACGAACTATTACCGAAGGTTCATTAAAGATTTTTCGGCCTTGGTGGCCCCCCTCACGGCTATGACAAAGAAAGGGGTGGGAATCAGAAATGGACACCTCAAGCCACTCAATCCTTTGAGGCACTAAAGCAAGCTTTACTACTGCCCCTGTTCTCCGACATCCAGATCCGGCTCTGCCTTTCCAAGTAGAAGTTGACGCCTCCGAACTAGGTCTTGGTGCAGTCTTGTCCCAAAGGGAGGCTCCTGACAAACCCTTGCATCCATGCGGCTTCTATTCTCGGAAGTTGTCCCCGGCAGAGAAGAACTATGACATTGGAAATAGAGAATTGTTAGCAGTCATCGCGGCCTTGGCCGAATGGAGATACTTATTAGAGGGGTCTAAGGACCCCATCGTTATCATAACCGACCATAAGAATCTCACGTACATTGGAGATGCCAAACGTTTAAATTCCAGACAAGCGAGATGGTCATTGTTTCTTTCAAGTTTTAATTTCGTGCTTACCTATAGACCTGGGTCATTAAAGCAGACGCATTGTCGAGACAGTATGAGTCTTATGAACATAATATCCAAGATCAGCATCCCATTGTACCCCAGGAAAGGATTATAGCCGCTACCACGACGATCAGTGTTCGTCTCCTCTAATGAAAAGGTTGCAGAACGTCCAGGGCGCGGCTCCTGGGGGAAAACTCCTGCGAGACTCTTTGTACCTGAGAACGAAAGAGAGGAAGTACTTAACATCTATCATGATAATAAAACTTCCGGGCATATGGGTATCACCAAGACTGTGTCTAGTATCAGTAAACTCCTCTGGTGGCCCACGTTGCGCCGAGATGTCAAAGATTACATTGCCGTGTGTGCGAAGTGTGCACAAGGCAGAAAAGTCCCAAAACAGCACCCATTGGCTTACTCCAGCCTTTGCCGATCCCCGAACGACCCTGGTCACATGTAGCCATGGATTTTATAGTAGAGTTACCTGAGTCAAGAGGGAATACAGTGATACTTACGATCATAGACCGATTTTTCAAGATGGGCCACTATGTTCCTCTTCGGAAACTACCTTCGGCAGCTGAACTGGTGCCCATATTCATTGCCAACGTGGTCCGCATACACGGTGTCCCTCTGGAGATTGTCTCTGATAGGGGACCCAATTCATCTCCGGATTCTGGAGAGGGTTTTTGTAAGAACGTAGGGATAGACCTCTCTTTCTCTTCGGCTTATCACCCCCAGACCAACGGAGCAGCAGAACGAGCAAACCAAAATATAGAAAGATATCTCAGAACAACAAGATAACTGGTCAGACCTGCTACCATGGGCAGAATATGCTTTGAACCGCAGTGAGTGAATCCACAGGGCATTCTCTTTCTTCGCTGTTTATGGTTTTGATCCTCCCGTGCTCCCCGCCACGTTTCCTGATACCACGATTCCTGCTTTAGATGAGCAACTGGCATCATTGAAAGAGACTTGGGGGAGAGTGAGACGGGCACTGGAGGAGAGTAGTGCCATCCAGAAAACGAAGGCCGACAGACACAGGAGGCAGGCACCCGTGTATCAAAGGGGACAGGGTTTGGCTGTCTTCACGTAACATCAAGCTCTTAGTGCCTTCCATGAAGTTGGCTCCTAGGTATATCGGCCCCTATAAGATTCTACGGCGACTCAACCCTGTCTCCTATGCTTTGGCGTTACCCCCCCATTTTAAGATACACAATGTATTCCATGTAAGCCTTTTTGAAGCCGTTGTTATGTAACCGGTACACCAAAGTCCATGCTCCACCGCCTCCTGTCTCTGTGGAGGGCGAGGAGGAGTTCGAAAGTTAAGGCCATTCTGGGTGCCAGGATGTCAGAGGGGTCTTTGCAGTACTTGGTCGATTGGGTGGGTTACGGTCCGGAGGATCGTTCTTGGGTACCGGCTGCGGAAGTCCATGCTCCTAGGCTAGTGAAGGCCTATTCGGCGCGCACCCCCGTGCCCTGGGGGTCGTCCAGTGGCCGCCCCTGGAGGGGGGGATTCTGTCACGGTGGGTCAGGGGATGGGGCGCCTGGCAGCAGCTTCCTCGCTGCTCGCTGGCCAGGCGCCGAATATAAACGCTTCCGGGTGCGCTCACGTGGGACGCCGAGGGGCGGGGCCTGGCGTTGTGACGCGGACCCGCCGGGTTTAAAACCCAGTCTCACCATTACACCGGTGCCCTGACGTGGTATTCACCTCCCGCAGAGCTCTTGTGATATTTGGCTAACGAATCCTCCTGTGTATGACCCTTGGCATTGGCAAACGAACCCTCCTGTGTATGACCCTTGGCATTGGCAAACGAACCCTCCTGTGTATGACCCTTGGCATTGGCAAACGAACACTCCTGTGTATGACCCTTGGCATTGGCAAACGAACCCTCCTGTGTATGACCCTTGGCATTGGCAAACGAACCCTCCTGTGTATGACTCCTGGCATTGGCAAACGAACCCTCCTGTGTATGACCCCTGGTATTGGCATTTACTCTGCCTAGGTTCTGCCCTTAACGTTGGTACCGAGGTCAGTCTATGTGGCACCCTAAGCACGCATCAGATTACCTCTGCTATTACTAAAGTCCTAGGGAGGACTTGTGATCTGGTCTGTACCCCTGTCTGGTGTTCCCTTTCTTTATCTGTTACCTGCTTCATTGTCTATATAGCTTTGCCGACCATTCAAGGATCGGAAGAGTAGAAAGGGAGCTACAGAAAGAGATCAATATCTGGTAGTCAGAAGGATTCGTGACAATACTCTATTCAATACCTCTGTCTGGTGTTACCCCTTGTTTATATATTGTCTGGTTAATTGTCTTTCTAGTTTTGCCGACCATTCAAGGATCGGAAGGGTAGAGAGCGGTCTGCGTAAAGGGACCACACTTTTGGTAATCAGAGGGATCCGTGACACACAGTAACACTACACCCTGTGGTTCCTAATCTATACAATTTACTGGCGTTAATTCCCGGAGATACAAAATATTACACAGTGCTTGTTTTAAAAGACGCTTTCTTTTGCATCCGTCTGGCTCCAGCAAGCCAGCCCCTTTTTGCATTTCAGTGGGAAAAGTCTACCACGGGGGCGCGCTATCAAATGACGTGGACGCGCCTCCCTCAAAGTTTCAAAAAAAAAATTCGCCCACGATTTTCAGGTGCGCGCTTAGCCAAGATCTCCTCGCCTTCAACGCTCAGCCAGACAAAGTAGTGTTACTACAATATGTTGATGATTTATTACTGGCTCACCATTTTTCTGTGGGGGACACAGAAAAAGACTGTTTATCCGCCACAAAAGCTTTGCTACATCTGCTAAGCCAAGCAGGTTACAGAGTTTCTAAAAAGAAAGCACAAATATGTAAACGCAGTGTAAAATATCTGGGCTTCCAGTTAACAGGTACCAAACGTGCACTGGGGGCAGAAAGAAAAGAAGCAATGTGCCGCATACCCCAACCAAAGACCAGAAAGCAAGTCCGTGAGTTCCTGGGAGCTGCATGCTTCTGCCGCCTGTGGATCCCCAACTTCGCAGATATTGCCAAGCCGCTTCATCAGGCCACGAAGGGGGGGGGACAAGATCCCTTTCATTGGAAACAAGAGCAAACAGCAACAGGAGTATTGGTTCAGACTTTTGGCTCATGACTGAGGCCTGTGGCCTACCTCTCCAAGCAACTCGACCCTGTGGCCTGCGGCCTACCCCATGCCTGAAAGCAGTGGCTGCCACTGCAATACTGATAGCAGAAGCAGACAAGCTGACCCTTGGACAGGTTCTTCATGTCAAGGTGCCCCACGCTGTCAAGGCTCTGCTGAATGTCAAAGGAGGTTACTGGTTCAGCAACAGCCGGATGACGAAGTACCAAGCCATGATGTGTGAAAATCCACGGGTTCATTTGGACCTCATCGCTACCTTAAACCCTGCTACTTTACTGCCTGACTGTGAAGAGGATCCAGATCATGAATGCCTCCAAGTCATGGAAGAAGTGTTCAGTAGCAGGCCAGATTTGAAAGACGTACCCCTAGACAAATACGACCTACAGCTATTCACTGATGGTAGCAGCTATATGGATGATGGGAAGAAAGTCTCCGGCTATGCAGTAGTCTCAACAGAAGAAGTCATCGATGCAAAGCCACTGCCAGACCATACATCTGCACAATTGGCTGAAATAACAGCTTTAACCAGAGCCCTTGAAATTTCTGAAAACAAAAAAATAAATATCTATACAGATTCCAAGTACGCCTTCATGACAGTCCATGCACATGGTGCACTCTATAAAGAAAGGGGTCTACTCACGTCTTCAGGACAACAAATTAAATATGCGGCTGAAATCGCGGCCCTCCTGGAAGCAGTATGGAAACCAAGTGCTGTCAGCATCATGCACTGTCGTGGCCACCAAAAAGGCCGTGATGAAATTCCAAAAGGTAACAGACGCGCAAACCAAGCCGCAAAAGCAGCTGCAAAACCACCACCGCCAGCAGAAGACCAAGCTAAAGTATTGATCTGCAAGCAAGAACCGCAATCCTCTATGCCAAATTACGAGTTCTACATGAATTTGAGAAAGTTTGAACCCCACGGCGAGTTCATTGAAATAATATTGCACAAATGGCAAGATGATTATGAACTATTAGAACTCAATCATGATTTATATTCAATGGCTTTTCCCAACTCGGACACAAGGCCGAAATTTCTACTCTACTCCCCTAAATCCGCAGGAGACACGCCTAATGGTTAACACCTCAGAAGTTCAGCAAAGACTGTGCAGAGCCTACAAGATGATGCTGAAATTCTTCGGCGTAAAAATAGTGGGGGAGGAGGAAGACAAAGAAATAACCGAAGTTGAACGAGCAGAAAATTTCGCGTCACGTTTTGAAAATTTGACAATCAATCCTCACAATAATCTACGGATCACACGAATACTGCACAGTCTGGGAGAATTGGGAGCAGAAGAATATCAAGTCCCACTGGTGAGGTTCTTCCTCAAGGAAATCCTTATCAAGAACAAACTGCCAAGAATGAAGGAAAGTGCAATGAACTTTTTCATACCAGCAGTAAGAGATTCACAAGACAGACAAGATTTGTTATTTTTCGCATTGCGATACTATTTCCCAAAAGTATCCAGAACTGTTTGCAACAACTTGCCCGGCTACTGGGCATCACCTGGAAGCTACATACCGCCTACAGGCCCCAAAGTTCGGGAAAAGTTGAAAGAATGAACCGTACCCTAAAGATTTTGATGTCCAAACTGTGCCAAGAGACGTTATTGAGCTGGTTGGACTTGTTGCCGATAGTCCTTTTGCACATTAGGTACAGACCAACCCCCCAATTGAAGCTAAGTCCGTACGAACTTATGTTTGGACGGCCAACCCCTCTAATTAATGGACTAAGGGGAGACCTTCGGGCATTGGGAGAAACTAAACTAAATGATCAGGTAGTAATGCTGGGTAAATCAATGCAGAAATTAAATACTTGGGTGGGGGATAATATACCGCATTTTCTGTATCCTTCACTGCATAAGTATTGTTCGGGTGACTCCGTATGGGTAAAAGAGTGGAAAAATGATCCACTAGGTCCAAAATGGAGAGGTCCTTATCTTGTCCTGTTATCAACCCCCACAGCAGTAAAGGTTGCCGAGGTGGTCCCGTGGATACATCACTCCAGAGTGAAAGCAGCTGCAGCCAGTCCTGAACCAGCATGGAAGGTTGTTACCAACGAGACCAACCCGCTGAGGCTGAAGCTGACAAAGACCACAGCCATGAGCACCTAAATGATCCTAACCCAGATAATACAGAGGATCAACAAGTGGGTGTTTTGATGGGCACAGGTCCTGACCACCCGCCAACGAAGAATACCCACAGGGTGCTTTTTAGGGGCCCGGCCCCCACCCTTGATCATCCAGAAATGTTTTTTACTTTTGAAATTCCGGTGGGGAGGAATTGGGTTTATGTGACTGTGAAAAGAATTGCCCAAGGAATTCTGACATTCGGGGCATTTGTGGTGCTGATTTTATATCTTGCTAATTTGATTTATGGACTCTCGCGTGGAGCAGGCCCTAATTGTACGGGCAATGTGGGGAAAGTGAATATTTCCCATATCTGGAATGGTACGCACCCGGTGATGGAGAACCGTACCATGTGGAGACAAAAACGAGAGGCGCTATCTGGAACCAACCCAAGAGGACACTTACTTGTGCAATTCAAATATGACTATGCTAAAAAGTCTGGGCAAACCGCATGCTGGGTGTGTAGTAGACTGCACCCAGAGACAATTCATATACCATTTGCCTCTGTTCCAATGAATTTAAATATGTTTGTATCAAGGAATGTCACAATACATGCTGTCGATGCACCAAGGGAAAAGACAGAATCAGTCAGTCCCGGGTACCCCATAATAGGACCAGTGTATCCACCAGAATGGTGTTTTCAACTAAGACCAGATAAAGAAATAAATAACGAGGGTGGTTATGTAACTCAAGTCAGTTCAACTGGACATCATACATTTACATATTCAAAACAGGACAAAAGGCGAATTATTTATACATACGATGCAGGCAATTCACTAGAGACCAAGAGGCGGTGATTGGAATGTGACCAATGGGAGGCAGGGTGCAGTGGATATGATGAGACGGCTGAGACACCTTGCGATAGAGATATCAAAGGGAACACTATATTCATCACCATTTATAGAGAAAGGAGGGTACCAGGTGTGCTGTGAAGGGTGTGTTACACATGGGTACCACCAACAATAACGGGATGTGTTATTTGGCTAAGCTGGTCCCAATCCAGAGACTAAGGGGAGAAGACACAAACACAGACACAGAACTACACCCTAGGTACCCACTGGTGTTTGAAAGACCAAAGAAAGAGTTGTTCGCGAAGATGGATCGAATATGGACATGGTTGCCAGCATGGACTGGATGGGGAGGAGAGATGATGAGGAGATTGAATAGCTATGTCAATTTGATGGATGAGATTCTGAATAGAACCAGTATGGATATCCAGCTGCTGAATCTGGAAATGCGTGAGTTACGAAAGGTGCAGATGATACATGATATGGCGCTTGAGCAGATCAGTGCGGCCTTGAATGGATTGTGTGAAATGACAATGCACTATGAATGTTGCACCTTCATCAGAAACACTACACATGAAGTCCCAGATTATTACCAGGTAATTCAAGATCACCAAGAGAAGGTAGCACAGTTGCAGGGTATAGCCAGGAGGATTGCTGCCGAAGGCTGGAATCCGCTCCGTGGGTTTGGAGCAATGGGAGAATGGTTTGGTTCCATCTTCAGATTTATCTCACGGATTGGATCCATGATACTCATGATAGTGGTGATCTTGATCATAGGGATACTGATATACCGCATAGGGCTATGTTTATGGCCACTGTGCAAAACAGCACTGACACCTACACAAACACAGAAGATACCACTGATAATCCCACAGGGTATGTTCCCAGTGAAAGAAACCCCCCCAGTACAAGGAGTTTCAGAATAGTGGAGTGTAATGGCTACAAGTGCCAGGAAAAGATCCTGACACTTGAGCCAAGGGGGGAATGAAGTGGAAATAGGCTGGAAGACGGCCGCCATTGTACACAGGCGGCCATCTTGTTCAGAATATTGGTTCACTTGTATATAACTAGACAGGTTTGTAGCTGAAACTAGAATGAGGTATACGTAGAAATTTAGGAATGCGTTTAGATTAGCAGAAAAGCAATTAAAGCTTTATGAAAGATCTCTGCTGTTCCTGGCACGGAGGAGAAAAGCGAAGTAGATCCTCCAAGGTCGTTGGGGCCCGCAGAAAGACAAAGGAGTAGAGATCAGGCCATGTGCCATCTGTAACAAGTGATTGTAGGCGCAAGGGAGGAGGGCGCAGCCCGGAACAGTAAGAGCAATTAATTTTGATTTACTGAAACTAACACAAAGTTTGCCATTTACAGCCAATTAATGAAATGTCTTTGTATTAGCCAAAGGGAGGTATTAACCCACGTGGGGTGGAATAAAGTGTCATTGGGAGGTGGCTAACTGGGATGTACCTAATTACGTTTTTTGGGTATAAGATCCCTTGCACGGGTCAAAGGGGGGCTCACTCTTTGCGATTCAATCCTGTGTGGGCACTTGTGTGACGACACAATAAAGTTTGCCTTTCCTGAAGAGACTCGTGTTCTGACAATCCTTACTTGTGCCCGGTCCGGCGCCGTCTTGAAAGTGAATCTGTTTTTTTCCTCCTACATTACCACAGGAAACAAGGTGGAGGAGTATTACCACAGGAAACAATGTGGAGGAGTATTATCACAGGAAACACAATGTGGTTGAATATTATCACAGGAAACACAATGTGGAGGAGTATTACCACAGGAAACAAGGTGGAGGAGTATTACCACAGGAAACAAGGTGGAGGAGTATTAGCACATGAAACACAATGTGGAGGAGTATTACCACAGGAAACACAATTGTCACGTCTCGGCCTTGCCCCCTGCTGGTGGTAGCAGGGATTCCTGTTTGTTTTTGTTTTCAGGCCTGCAGGCCATCTGTTGGGCTTATTGGTCTGCGGTCACATGACCTGTTCTGCCCTATATGTAGGACCAGGATTCCCCTTGATCCTTGGACCAGGATAGTCTTTCTTGCCTAGTCCCTGTGTGCTGGTTAATTTGATATTCTGTGTATGACCTCTGGCTCATGTGTTTAGGATCTCTCTCTTGTCTGACCCCTCTAGTTATGATATTCCGTGTATGACCTTTGGCTCTTGTATTTGATCTCTCTTCTGTTTGTCCCCTGTACCGTGCTTATTTATCCGTGTAATACCTGCATTCATTGTATGTCTGGTTTATGTTTTATACACCTTGCAGACCTAGCTTAGTTAGTATTTCGAGACCACCTTTCAAGGATCTCAGTCAGGGCTTAGGGATCTTTCTAGTTTCTGTAAATATCTTGGTTTGTTCCCTGGAATCTGTATACCTGCCGTTAAGGCTTCAATCTCCGCAGATTGGGGGGCTCCCCATCACTCTATAGGGGGCTCACCGTTACAACAATGTGGAGGAGTATTACCACAGGAAACACAATGTGGAGGAGTATTACCAGAGGAAACACAATGTGGAGAAGTATTACCACAGGAAACACAATGTGGAGGAGTATTACCACAGGAAACACAATGTGGAGGAGTATTATCACAGGAAACACCATGTGGAGGAGTATTATCACAGGAAACACCATGTGGAGGAATATTACCAGTACACAGGAATTTCAATCTAGAGGAGTATTACTACAGGAAACTCAGGCACTATTGTAAGTGCCCGCTAAAACGGGGATGCCAAGATGAAAAACCTGCACCTTTTCCCTTTAGCGACCCCGTTTTAGCTCCATAATATGAGGCAGGTGCTGATTTGCCCTTGGATACTAGTGCCAGTGCTAACGTGCCACCGCAAATATCCCCTCCTGGAGTCCATAGGACTCCATGGAGGCTTGTGCTGCCAGGTCACATGACCGGCAGTATCTCGCCTCTCGCGAGATCCTGCAGGTCCGTGGTGTGATCGCAGAGGGAGACTGGGTACTTTTATTCCCCAGTCTCACTCTGCTTCTGGATCAGGCCGCCATTTTCATCGCGGGATGAGACGTGAGTATCTGATTTTTGGAGGTTTTAACCTGGTACCAATTCTGCAAAATCAGTATCACTTAGCCCCAGCTTCTAGCTGTGGGTAACTTTTCAGTAACCGCAGTGGTGCGTAATTAGCGTTAGGACTTTGTAATCCTTAAGCTAATTACTCTTTGTGCTCCCCTTGTTAAGCATAGCGAGCGCAAAGTACAGTAAGCTTGCGGAAGTGCACACACTCTCCGATACGATAATGAGTTTTTTAACCTGTTAGCGGTCAGATTGTAATATGGGCTTCTGCTACCATTAGTGCTCAGCTATGTGAGCGTTATCGGTAGGTTAAGATTGTAATAGTGCCCTCAATGTGGAGGAGTATTACCACAGGAAACTCAATGTGGAGGAGTATTACCACAGGAAACACAATGTGAAGGAGTATTATCACATGAAACTCAATGTGGAGGAGTAT
>RXON01003128.1:0-22822 GCA_009667805.1 Leptobrachium leishanense
CCAAGGACACTTACTGGAGAGGTTGCTCGTCGGGATCGAACCCATGACTCCACAGGCTCTCTCCATGCAGAGCAGTGATGTTACCGCTACTCCCACCAACCGGTGGCTACATAAACTACCAAATAAAGGCTTGCCACGTAAAAAGAAATAGCCATCAAAACAAAAATACAAGCTTCATAAAACCAAAAATGGTGCCAAACATATGAAAAGAATGTGAAAGCAGTGACAAGGCAACTGCAACAAGCAAGGGTCTCTAATTGCCAGTCAAAATATTATACCAGAGCCATGAAAAAACCTGATGTTTTTTTTGGAATGCCCAGTATTTTCATGCGTATACAAAATCTCTCACATCCCCTTATTTTAAAGAATTAAAAATGAAACAGAGTTTGAGAACAAATTTTATTTTCTCCCAGGCGGTGAGATAACCCAGGCTCACTTTCCATGTGACAGCTTCATAACAAAACATGGCCAGAGAACTGATCATGAACATCATGGCTATATCTTCATCTCCTGAGGAGGCATTTTCAAACTAAAAGGTTATTCAATAAGAGCTGAACTTGCCACCGAATGGTTAATTTCACTGTACGTTGCAATTTCATGGCACTTTGCCTATTCAGAAAGCTGTCAATTCACCAAATATTGGCAAATGCCAGCAAAAACAGCGCAGTTCGCTGCAAATTGCCAGCAATTCGTCGACCTATGGCAGCAGTGAGTTGAATTATCCCATAGAGAAGTAATCGTTTATCTATTCAGAGTACACAGAACTGAACCAAAATGTTGGAGAAATGCCAAGATTTTCGGTGTTTCAGTTCGACAAGCTTCAAATGGCGAATCCCATAGGATACAATGAAAAAAAATCGCGTTTTTAATTAAATTTTTCATTCAACCGTTTATTTCAACAATTCCATTTGCATAAAAAAGCTTATTTATTTATAGAATTTTTTAAGATATTTTTCTGGATTTTTTCGGCAAAATATTTGATTCCATTTTTTTATGTAGTTTTTTTATTCTGTAACAGACCGTTTTATTATTTTTTTATCAGAGACATTTGTTTTTTTAAATTTTCTTAAAAGACATTTTTATTTTGTAGCAGACATATTTGTATGTATACCTTGGAGTTCAAATACCAATCCCGGTTGAAATATAAGTAGAATTCTTTTATCTGTTTGCCATGATGCATGTTTTTTCAAATTTTTCACTGAAATCAGCAAGTATATGAAATATTCAAACACGTATACCACTTGCGCTTACGGGAACTGTTTTATTGATTTATATGTATTTTGAGTGATTTTTTAGGAGGTCAAATCACTTTTTGTTCCCAGTTTTTACCGGCGTAATTGTAATAATATTTCACAGTACACACATCAGAATTCACTGTGTTTTAGGCGCAAATTAAGGCTAGGGACAGATGAGCGCATTTTCTGCAGCCACCGTCAAAATGTACGTCGATGCGTGCGCACGCATTTTTTCACGGAATGCGCTTGAGTGGTCGGACGATGCGCAATTCTGGACGTATTCCATGACGGGGGGTGAAAAAAGAGAAAAATCAGATGAATCTAATCACTTTAAAAATGAAATAATAAGGGCAAGGGCTATAAAAAGTCGTTTCGGGGATGGTGGCGTTTTTCTAAGATGGATCCTGCACACGTCTTTGTGTTTGGTGTGATGGGGTACCTGTACCTAAAGAGGAAGAGAAAAGCGGCGAACCCTGGGTTCATGAAATCAACGCTGCCAGACCCACGCATGGACACTTTGTGACGCTGTACAGGCCACTGCGAGAGAGGGACCCCGCGAAGTTCTTCAACTACATGCGGATGTCCATCGCCTCCTTTGATGAACTGTTGTCGCGGGTACGGGAGCCGCTGACCAAGAGGGACACCAACATGCGGCCCGCCATACCACCGGAGGAGATGCTGGTCATCACTTTGAGGTACGTACTGTCACACCTGTATACATGACATCGCTGCCAGTCACCTGACATGAGTGCATCATGTCTGTAGTCACATGCCCACTGTTACATGCACACACACACACACACGGGCATCACATCACACGTACATAATCATAAATGACTCCGACAACAATGTTGATAAATAATACTATAATATGAAAAGAAACTGTAATATATTATGGACATATATTACAACTCGTAAACTGAAGGTCAGTATATATACAAAATCAAAACAATAACACATAACAAACAAATAATCAAACATATTTAGCTCATGTATCAAAGTTGCTGATACCGCGGAGCATCTGGGTCATGAGGGCCGGTGGTGTGGCTACAGCTGGACCCCGACTCCGTGTGTGGCCTGGCTCCAGGGGCATGGCTGCGGTGGGTGGACAGCACCTCACTGGAGACGGAAGATCCACTGGCGGATTGTGGCACAGCATGGTAGGCGGCTGCGTGATGGGGACGTGAAAGGATGTCCTCCAATATCCCGAGAGATCTGTGGCGATACTCCATTTTCTCCGCCTCGCTCATCCTGTTCAGGAGGAGCGTACATGCATTGGAGAACGACATGTCGACGGAGTCCGCAAGCATGCAGCGTTGGTGTGCATGGGTGGTCTGTGTTCTGCTCCATGAACATGACCATGGCCTGCAGCCTGTGCCCTTCTCTTCTGGCCAGGTCTGGTGCTGGCCGTTGTCGCGGTACCTGCCACCTGTGGTGTCGCCAAATCCTCCTCCATCTGCGACTCAGCACCACCCTGGTTCTCCTCCTCCTGGCAGCTGGCAGAATCTCCTGGCACCATTTGTTGTGCCTGGGTGCCGGAGGTCGATGGCTGGTCCATGCTGCTGACAGACCTGCGCGGCTCCTGGGTCCTGCGGAGGAACGATAGCTGCTCTGCGTAAATGTACCCCCGGACCTTTCCGCACCAGCTCCAGAGCGCGCAGCCATGGCCTGCTTCTTCTGGACGCGCATGTAGTTGTCGCGTACTGTGCGCCATTTGTTCATTGCCTCTTGTGCTGAAAAACATGATGAGAGTGACATTAGCTTGTGTTCATGGTATGTGATCATATTCAAACAGTTTTGTTTTGTCTTCTAGGTATCTCGGTAGTGGGTGCAGTTTGAAGGATCTGCATTATAGCTTCCGCGTTGGCAGATCAACAGCTGGTGAGATCGTCCGCAAGGTGTGCCAAACCATATGGGAGACCATGAAGGGCGAATGTTTGCCAAGACGACACATACGGCATGTCTGGAAATTGCAGCAGGATTCTGGGAGAGAGCCAACTTTCCAAACTGCCTTGGAGCCGTGGATGGCAAACATGTCCGCATAGTGAAGCCACCGCACAGCGGCTCACTGTATCAGAATTATAAACATTACTTTTCTATTGGCCTACTGGCGGTGTCAGATGCCAACTATAGTTTCGTGTATGTGGATGTCGGTTCATACGGCAAGGACTCTGACTCCACACTGTTCAGGAACTCCACACTGTGGAATGAAATTGAGAGTGGGACCCTGAACATCCCAGACCCGCACCATTGCCTGCAGTGACGTGACAGTCCCCTATGCCTTCGTGGGTGACGAAGCATTCGGCCTTCCACACACCTCCTACGGCCCTACTCAGGGACACACCTGACTGTGAAGAAGCGGGGTGTTTAATTATAGGCTGTCGCGGGCGAGACGGTATGTGGAGTGTACCTTTGGCATACTGACCAACAAGTGGAGGATTCTACATAGACCGCTGGATGTAAATGTGGACTCTGTGTGGACATAGTGAAATGCTGTTGCATTCTACATAATTATGTGCGGGCCAGGGATGGTTTTAATTTTGACGATACCCTCACAGTTGTCGGTCTTGAGGATGATGTGAACTATGACATCATAGCTGTGAATAGATACAGCAACAGGTATCGCGATGCTCTATCTAATTATTTCATCAGTGATGCAGGTGAGGTGCCCTGGCAGCTGGGGAGCATTTGAGTTTCACATCAATGATTTCATTTGTTTGTTTATTATCATTTTTGTGATTTACATTTATGGGATTATGAATTAAATAATATTATACTCACTCTGTATGTGCTGCTCCTTCTCGGACCAGGTATCGTACTCCGGGTACACATGACGGGACACCTCGACCCATGCGCTCGCCTTCCTCCCCTTGTCCTTATAACGCTCGCAGGCCGTATCCCAGATCCCTGGATGCTCTCCCACAGCGCTTATCAGCCTCTCCACGTCCATCTCTGGTCCAGCAGCCATGTTCAACGGTCGCAGGTACACTCCAACGAAATGCAGGAAACTTTGGCAGTTTGGACGTTATGTAGGCCGCACACTAGCAGCGTCTGACGTCTCCTAATCACGCACACACGCTGCCATGCGGCCGCCGCGCACTTTGTACGTCAGTAGCAGCGGTTTCACGTTCTGATAAAAATGCGTTCATTTGCTGGTTGCGTGGTGTCGGCGCACTTTGTACGCACGTACTGCGTATATTGGCCGTCATTGGCCGTTATGTGCTGCTACTGCCGCCGTGATTTAGTGCGTCTGCACGCGCGTTCCGACTGCCCCACTCTGACCCTAGCCTAATTCACTCCCTCACTATTTTATGGACTGTATTTTCTGTCTGATATACATTTAAAGTGACATCCTGACGGGCTTATGGCTTTGAGGGTTTGCTTTAATTGTGATATGCTTAACATAGTCAGGGTTATCCAAAGGATTCGAAAAGTCACTGCACGTTCGGTGACTTTTCGTTTCTTCAATTCGGTTCCTTTTGCCGATTGCATTTCGGTGACCCTGCGGTGTATTCAGCAAACACCACAGGGGTCCCCGAATTGCAGGGAAAAGCTGCCGAAAACCTGACGAAAACTAACCGAATGCACGCTGAAAACAAGCAAAACATCTGGATTAACTTCGAAAAAAGCCGAACAGGAGCCGAACAGGAAGCCGAATCACACAGAGTCGAAGCAGCTGTGACGTAGAGGAGGCAGTGAATAAAATTAGCAAACCATTTGTATGAATCTGGGAAAATGAACGCTGTTTGCAAAGAAACTACTGAGCGAAAATGTCTGAAATTTTCACAGGAGGCCAGGGAATGATAATAAAGAGGGCTGTTAAAAAAAAAATAAGTAAACTGTAGCGCTCACTCCCGGAGGAGCGCTGAAAATGAACCACGGGTCAGTCTCCCCGCACTGGGGAATAATATACTTCCAGCACCGTTGTGGATTTATAATTTAAATAGTTTACTGAAGTAAAAGGCATGTAATTAATACACAGTGTTTGTAGATATATTTACAGTATTTCGTATTGCGGTAAACGCGCAGCGGAAAAAGAAAATGCGAGACTTTCGATTTCTGGGAAAAATACACGACGAACAGAAAAATACAATGCTTCGTAATTCGGGAAACACGCAGCGAAAAACACAATAAGATGCGAATCTTTTCCCTTCTTTAGATACTAGGGAGTGAGTCCCGAACAGGTTAAGTCCCGAACTGTGAGTGTATGTGTGTGTTATGGTACCCGGGTACTATTCAACTGGCCAGTGAATCTTTTAAACGATGTCTTCGACTAGTCAAGTTGGGCCCTTGTGGTTTCAGAAATAAACAACAGCGCACTTCTGACTTTGTAAAACCGGCCTTGGAGACCTCTCACCCATCCGCTGGATCACCAAGGTTCCGCTGACCCAGGACGTCCCTCCGCTCGATGCCTGGCTAGGATACTGGCTACTGGATCTGTTGTCGGTTCTCTTTGCTCCGACCGTGGCTTGTCCAGCTACCGCCTGCTCTCCCATCCAATGGACCTGCGGTACTCCTAACTCAGGGGGTCCTCCGCTTCCTTGACAGCAGCTTGGGGAATGCCTGTGGATCACTGGGTCTCCTTGTTACAAGGCTGGGTAACCCCTCTTGGAATCCTGGTAGGCCGCACCTGCGCTCCCAGCCTTAGTCACTGTTCCACTCTGCAACACTGCATCCTCTCTCATGCACTCCCTGGCGTGCTCTGCCAGCTCTTTCCACGAGGCTCAGGATGTACAGCGTCTCTGTGTCCCACCCACTTCCTGTGTCTGTTTGCAAAGCATCACAGGAACGTAGTCCCAATGTCTTCTGTGTCTGTCAGCAGCATAAATTTACCATGGTCTCTGTCTCCCTCTGGTGGCCATTTCAAATAAATGCAGCAGAACAGTCTTTTTAACCCTTTCGCTGCTGAGGCTTTTCCCGCCCCTGTGCTGAGGTCATTTTTTACCTGTTTTGCGCATCATGTTTAAACCTGTTTTGAAGGCTTATTTTAGTATATGACATCGACATTTATATATCGTTCTTTCCGTCAGACTCGGTAGATTCATAATATGTCATTATTATATGTATACGTTATGTCATGTTTGTATATTATAACAAAAAATGCAATAAATATGTATTTTCAATAATTTACAGCGTGGTAAAGTGTTTTTTTCCACATTTTAACATGCGAGCAATTGCGGTTATATTTTGTATGGGGTGCGCTTGTTAAAAAAATTAGAGATGGGGGGTCTCGTTACATTTTTTTTGGGGAAAATGACACCATTTTTAACAAACGCACCGCATACAAAATCGTTAATGCAGTCATTGTTCACATTATAATTGAAATGGGAACAATATTGCTGCATTAACAAAACAAAAAAAACAAAAAAAAAGTGTTTATTTTTTTTTTTTTAATTTTTTTTTTTATTTTTTTTTATTTTTATTTTTCTTTTTTTTTTTTTACAATTTTTTTACTTTCATGTTTGGTATCGTTGGAACGGCCATGCTCTGGCCGATCCAACGATATCAAATTAAACCCTAACTGCCACGGATCGGGAGATAGGAGTTCATTGGAATCCCTATCTCCACACTTCGTGGCAGTTAGGGGTTAATGCTAGGACTGGCGTCATCGTGCTGCGCACGATGACGCCAGTCCTCTGGGGAGTCCCGGAAGCTTGGCCGACATCCAAGATGTCGGCCAGCTCCCGGGAAGGATCGCAAATCGGTGCTTTTCAGCGCCGATTTGCGATCCAGCTCCCCAGGGGTTAATGCCAGGCATCATTTGGAGGGCAGGCTGTGCCCTTCCAAATGATGCCTGGGTTAGCCCCTGTGAGCCGCCGATCGGGAGGGAGAGAGGTCCGAAGGACCTCCCCCCCCTCCCTTTCAGGCGCCTCCTCCGCACATGCGGGGGGCGCCTGAATTATGTGTCATCGCGGGGGCGCGATGACACATAATAATGGCGGCCACGCTCCGGATGCCGGGCTGACATCCAGGATGTCAGCCCGCACCGGAGGGGCCAGCGATCGGCCGGAACCCGGACCCGAACGCTGACCCCAATGCGAGGACGCGCTCAGCGCGTCCTCCGCATACCAGCGGAATGCTGAGGACGCGCTGAGCGCGTCCCTTAGCATTCAAGTGGTTAACACAGTGCTACAAAACTAAAAAAAAAGACAAGAAAAAAAAGAAAAATGCTTAAAGTGTCCTAAAAAAATCTATAAATAAAGAGACTTTTTGCTGCAGAATTTTATAATGAACGGTTTATTAGATATTTGAATAAAACGGAATATTTTTTAACATTGAAGCCTATGGATTCGCCTGCCCTGAATAAACTTGCCTAATTAAAACACGGAAATGAGCCAGCGGCATTAGGGGAACTTTCACTGGCTGGTTTGTGTTTCTCTGAATAGCCGAAGCAGTGCTTTTCATGGGGATTTCTCTGCCTCGAACAGTGGGCGAACAGGGCACCGTATCTCAGGCAATTCGCTGGATTTGGCAGCATTGCGCAGCCGATATGGCCGATGTTCAGGCAAGCGCCAGCATTATGGCATTTAACAGCCTGCGCTCTGGATTACCGAATGTTCAGGAAAGGTAACGAACGCTGATTTTCAGTCGGTTCGGTTACCTTTCTAAGATCAATTCGAATCTCTATGTGTATAACCCTGTGTATGTGTTGTGTTTGGTGTGATATCTGTATTTTTCGATCCATCTATTTAAAAATTCTATTAAAAAAAATATTTTAAAAAAACTACTTAAACCTCTTTTCTAAAGCCCTGTGGCCTTAGAATTAGGAAATGTTTCTACCTCTTCCTGAGGCTGCACCAATTATGAATATACAGTATTTACAAGCTGTAAACTGATAAGTGCCTGAGCTGTTGACTTCACATTCATGCTTCATACGCAGGCATGTGGCTGGCCACAAAAACATGTCCTAATAACCTGTTTATGAAGCAATGTTCATGAGTTTCAATAAAGAAAATATTGTATGGCTTGTGCTACCTGCTTATATTCAAACAATTTATTTTTAGGGTGCACCAATAAAATCAGGCATACAATGACAATCTTTTGGTATGTTTTCTGTACGAAGTAAAGCTGAACAGTGAACGTGCTCTGTGAGAGTAGTGGGAGTAGAGCAGTGTTTCCCAAACCTGTCCTCGGGACCCTCAACCAGGCCAGATGTTAGGGATCACCTTGGGGAAATGCAGATTGAATCCTACAATCACTTAGCAGCAAATCATATCACCTGTGCTTTGCTACAGATATCTGGAAAACCTGGCATGTCAGCAGGTCCTGAGGACAGATTTGGTAACCACTAGAGTAGAGGGTGGGATTGATTTTATTTGTCTTTACAGTAATGAATAAAAATGATCACACTATGCTATTATTCCTATTAAACCTATAGATAAAAGCACAAGAGACAGACGTCTGTTATCAATAAATCACTCATTGAGTGTCTGTGACTCCTTAAAAAGAAGCAACGTGGTTTATCAAACTAGAAATGCAGGGGCTATAAACACTGTAATGAGCCATCATTATGAAGCCGATAGAGTCCAGGTGTCAAAAATAAAGCCAAAATAATGCCCTATGTTGGTAAATACCCAGGAGGATCTCTTTATATAAGATTAATATTCTGCTGAGCGGTTTTGCATTCAGTGATCAGTTTATACATTTATAAAATAAAACCTTATCCATGAAATGTTATTTCAACATTTTATTTAAAATTGTTATTTTTACTTTCTTTATTATCATTATTACTATTATTAATATTATTTATACTTTTATAATTATTGTTACTATTATTATTGTTACTATTATTATTACTATTATTATTATTACTATTTTTATTGCTATTATTATTACTATTATTATTATTCCTAGACCAGCCACTATATGAATTATTATTATTATTATTATTCCTTTAACAGCCACACATTGAAATACAAGGGATTTCGTGCATTCTCAAAAACCAGAAAATAATAAATAATTTTCAAGGATTTTTTCCTGAGTACAATGAATGCAGCCAAACCTGTACACATATACGCAGATGACACCGTAATCTATACCAGCAAACCAAATCTCCCGCACTCCATTATATTAGGCATCAAATATGTTAGCTTGCTTGGTTGGTTTCTGGGGATATGGATCACCTGGCCCAACGGCATTATCCAATTGATTGTTTTAATCACAAGTCTGTGTCGAGTTTGTCTAATGATGTATACTATTTATATGTGCTTTTTTGTTTGTGTGTGTTATGTCTTGAGAAAAGTCCAGCATGGACTGAAACGTCGACTCGCAATAATAAAATAAATTTTTTATCAATACCAAGTCTCTTGAGTGCGCTATTCACCCATATATACACTATATTGCCAAAAGTATTTGCTCACCTGCCTTGACTCGCATATGAACTTAAGTGACATCCCAATCCTAACCCATAGGGTTCAATATGACGTCGGTCCACCCTTTGCAGCTATAACAGCTTCAACTCTTCTGGGAAGGCTGTCCACAAGGTTTAGGAGTGTGTTTATGGGAATTTTTGACCATTCTTCCAGAAGCGCATTTGTGAGGTCACACACTGATGTTGGAAGAGAAGGCCTGGCTCTCAGTCTCCGCTCTAATTCATCCCAAAGGTGTTCTATCGGGTTGAGGTCAGGACTCTGTGCAGGCCAGCCAAGTTCATCCACACCAGACTCTATCATCCATGTCTTTATGGACCTTGCTTTGTGCACTGGTGCACAGTCATGTTGGAAGAGGAAGGGGCCAGCTCCAAACTGTTCCCACAAAGTGGGGAGCATGGAATTGTCCAAAATGTCTAGGTATGCTGAAGCATTCAGAGTTCCTTTCACTGGAACTAAGGGGCCAAGCCCAGCTCCTGAAAAACAACCCCACACCATAATCCCCCCTCAACCAAACTTTACACTTGGCACAATGCAGTCAGACAAGTACCGTTCTCCTGGCAACCGCCAAACCCAGACTCATCCATCAGATTGCCAGATGGAGAAGCAGGATTCGTCAGTCCAGAGAACGCGTCTCGACTGCTCTAGAGTCCAGTGGCGACGTGCTTTACACCACTGCATCCGACGCTTTGCATTGCACTTGGTGATGTATGGCTTGGATGCAGCTGCCGGGCCATGGAAACCCATTCCATGAAGCTCTCTGTGCACTGTTCTTGAGCTAATCTGAAGGCCACATGAAGTTTGGAGGTCTATAGCGATTGACTCTGTAGAAAGTTTGCGATCTCTTCGCGCTATGCGCCTCAGCATCCGCTGACCCCGCTCCTTCAGTTTACGTGGCCTACCACTTCGTGGCTGAGTTGCTGTCGTTCCCAAACACTTCCATGTTCTTATAATACAGCTGACAGTTGACTGTGGAATATTTAGGAGCGAGGAAAGTTCACGACTGGATTTGTTGCACAGGTGGCATCCTATCACAGTTCCGCGCTGGAATTCACTGAGCTACTGAGAGCGACCCATTCTTTCACAAATGTTTGTAAAAACAGTCTGCATGCCTAGGTGCTTGATTTCATACACCCGTGGCCATGGAAGGGATTGGAACACCTGATTCTGATTATTTGGATGGGAGAGCGAATACTTTTGGCAATATAGTGTACATATATATATATATATACACACACAAACAGCAGGAAGGTTGCACTCAACCTAAACTAGCAACAACAGTGGCTGCATCTAAGACATTTAATACAAAATACCAGGGAAGAGCACTCCAGATCAATGACCACCTTCCATCATTTTTTGTGGCAAAAAAAAGCAAAAAATTTTAAAAAAACCTGACTGAGGTGATAAATGATGGGGATTCAGTTCACAAAGTATGATTGAGAGGAAGCGTGTGGCGGAGTTCAGCACTGCCGCACGCATCCAGGGGGGTAGCGCCCGCTAACAATGCAGGCAGCTTTTTAAGCGCCTGCATTGTAATCTCATGTTAACCCTTTCGCTGCTGAGGCATTTCCCGCCTGTGTGCTGAGGTCATTTTTACCGGTTTCGCTCATCATGTTTAACCGCGTTTTGAAGCCTTATTTTATTATATGACCCAGACATATTATATATCGTTCTTTCCGGCAGACTCGGAAGATTCATTATATGTCATTATTATATGTATACGTTATGTCCTGTCTGTATATTAGAACAAAATATGCAATAAAATTAGAATTTTCAAAAATTTACAATGTGTAAAGTGTTTCTTTTCACATTTTAACATGCGATCGTTTGCGGTTATATTTTGTATGGGGTGCGCTTGTTAAAAAAATTAGAAATGGGGTCTCGTTACATTTTTTTGGGCGGAAAATGTTGCTATTTTTAACAAACGCACCCCATACAAAAATCGTTAGTGCAGCATCATTGTTCACATTATAAATTAAATGGGAACAATATTGCTGCATTAACAAAACAAATAAAAAATAAAAAACTTGTTTATTTTTTTATTATAATTTTTTTTATTTTATTTTATTTTTAATTTTTATTTTTTAAAAAAAACTTTTTTCACGGTCATGTTTGATATCGTTGGAAAGGCCATGCTCTGGCCGATCCAACAATATCAAACATTAACCCCTAGCTGCCAGAGATTGGGAGATAGGGGGTTCCAATGAACCCCCTATCTCCACCATTGGTGGCAGCTAGAAGTTAACTCCAGGACTAGCGTCATCATGCTATGCACGATGACGCCAGTCCTCAGGGGGAGTTCCCAGAGGCTTGGCCGACATCCAAGATGTCGGCCAGCTCCGGGAAAGGATCACGAACCGGCGCTTTTCGGCGCCGATTCGTGATCCGGCCCCCATGGGGTTATTGCCAGGTACCATTTGGAAGGGCAGGCTGTGCCCTTCCAAACGGTGCCTGGCATTAAGCTCAGGACCCCCGCGATCGGGAGGGAGAGAGGTCCGAAGGACCTCCCCCCTTCCCTTTCAGGCGCCTCCTCCGCACACGCGGGGGGGCGCCTGAAATAGATGTCATCGCGCCGCCGCAATGACATCTATTGTGCCCGCAGCGGTCCCGGATTGACGGACTGACATCCAAGATGTCAGCCCGCACCGGGGGGCACAGCGATCGGCCGGAATCCGGCCGATCGCAGGCTGCTTCGGGAGGACGCACTCAGCGCGTCTTCCGCAGCCAACCCTTCCTGCGGCAGGACGCGCTGAGCGCGTCCTCCGCAGCGAAGTGGTTAAAACGGGGGCGATAGGGAGAAAACTGTGGGGGCAGTTTTTTCTACAGGGGCCCCGTTTTAACGTGAGGATTGTAATTTAGCCCTATATCGGCTATTCATTGTTAGCAGTTGATGCCTGCCTGAGTTACATGATTGTGGTTGACTTACAGGTTAGTTGATGGTCTGCTCGTGTACTTCAAAATTGGGGATTTATTTTTCTGTATTTTTTTTGATCTATGATATCTTGGGGATTTATTATTATTATTATTATTAGTTTGTGTACCCAGCATACGAGGGGGCTGCTAGCGGAATGCTGTTAATGCATTCCACTAGCAGCCGCGGCTGTCATCCACGGTTTACACGGGTCCAAGGGGCAGCTGCTTCGGGCCCCTCAACATTGACTGGGTGCCGGGGCAACTGCCCCTTTTGCCCTGCGTTAAAGACAGCCCTGGGGCTCTGCACACAGACTACAGCTATGCACACGTAAAATACATAATCTTAGATCAAAGTGCAGCTGGAGCCTGACTCCCATTCTGCTCACTCAACCACATGATTACTCCCATCTCATTCAGTCAACCACATTATCACTCCCATTTCAGTCAGTCAACCCCATTCTCACCCCCACACCAACAGGGTGCTCTTATTTGCAACAGTGTGCCATCAATAGCAATAGGTTAAATTTTAGGTGGATCACAGAGCTGTAGTTTGCTGGCTACAACATCCCGCAGAAGGAGTAATCACTTCACTTCCTGTGAGGTGAGAGTTTGGAACAAACACTCAAACACTGAGACTGTGAAGCTGAGAGCCAAAAAGGTATTTGAGAATTGCTTTTATTTTGCCATGCCACATGGATCTATTGGATAGAGCTTAGATGCCTAGTAAGATGTTCATGGATTTATAGTGAGGAAAGCATCTAGAGTGAGGTAGTATTTTGTGTCACGGATCCCCCCCTTGGTCTATGAAACTGGTCCCTGCATACAGTATCTTATCTACCCCTCTGATCCTTAGGTGGCCGGTACAGCTAACTATCCTCAGGGAACCAAGCGATGCATAACCAACAACAGTTAACAGATACCAGAGTATAACAACAGACTTGGTTGAAGGAACGGGGGTCAGTACCAATTAGATGTGTGCCAATATCGATACTCAGAGCAGGGTCACTAGTACTTGCCAAGTCGTTACACAGAGGGGTAGTCAGTCAATGCCAGGTTGGTACAGAGAGCGGGTTCATCAGAGTATGCAAGGTCAGTACACAGAGCAGGGTTGTCAGTCAATGCCAGGTCGATACACATTATACAAAATATACTTGGAGTGCTGAGGGAAGTGATAACCAGGTCAGGACACAAGTGTAAATGAGACGCTGGGTTTTAAACCCGGCGGGCAACGCGTCATCAAGCCGCGCCGGCCCCCTGGCATCTCACGTAATCGCGAGCTCTGTGTTCTTCACTCAGCGCCCGGCCAGCGAGCAGCGAGCAGGACGCTGCCAGGCACCAGGTATCATCAGCGTGGGACGTGACAATTTTGTATGCATTATTCTTTGATACATTTGTTGTATCATAAAGTCTGTGAAATGCCCTGGACGATGAATAGTAAAGCATAATTTATTGTGGGAACCAAACATCTTTTTGAAGTTTATGACCTAAAGACTTGATAATCCTACCACAAATAAAAGAAACGTAGTGCAATATTTCCATTAATTTTAAATAAATTAAAAATAGCCAATGGGGTGCTTCACATAAACATGCTAGAATCTAGATTATTGCAAATTAGGACACAATAATTGTAAACATGTCCACGGTATAATTTTGGAGTTACAGTTACATTTCTGGGACATCAACACAATTCTAACATCTTTGGCTCTATACTCCACCACAATGGAGTTGGAATGAAACAAACACAATGTGCTTTAACTGCAGACTGTCAGCTTTAATTTGAGGGTATGTACATCCAACTCAGGTGAATGGTGTAGGACTTACAGCAGTTTGCAGATGTGCCTCCCACTTGTTAAGGGACCAAAGGTAATAAGACAATTAGCTTCTCAGCTGTTCCATGGCCAAGTGTGTGATATTCCCTCATTACCCCAATTACAATGTGCAGATAAAAGTCCCAGAGTTCATTTCAAATGGCTATTTGCATTTGGAATCTGTTTCTGTCAACTCTCAAGATGAGATCCAAAGAGCTGTCACTATCAGTAAGCAGCCATCATTAGGCTGAAGAAACAAAACAAACCCATCAGAGAGATAAGCAAGAACATTAGGTGTGGCCAAAACAACTGTTTGGAACATTCTCAAAAAGAAGGAACGCACCGGTGAGCTCAGCAACACCAAACGACCTGGGAGACCACGGAAAAGAACTGTGGTGGTGACCGAAGAATTCTTTCCCTGGTGAAGAAAACACCCTTCACAACAGTTGGCCAGATCAAGAACACTCTCCAGGAGGTAGGTGTATGGGTGTCAAAGTCAACAATC
Organism: Leptobrachium leishanense; assembly: GCA_009667805.1. Classification (NCBI taxonomy): domain Eukaryota; kingdom Metazoa; phylum Chordata; class Amphibia; order Anura; family Megophryidae; genus Leptobrachium; species Leptobrachium leishanense. The sequence continues at coordinate 14,831 of RXON01003128.1, forward strand.
AAAGAGAAGACGTTCACCACAAGATGTAAAACCATTGGTGAGCCTCAAAAACAGGAAGGCCAGATTAGAGTTTGCCAAACAACACCTAACAAAGCCTTCACAGTTCTGGAAACAAGATCCTATGGACAGATGAGACCAAGATCAACTTTGTACCCAGAGTGATGGGAAGAGAAGAGTATGGAGAAGAAAGGAACTGCTCATGATCCTAAGAATATCACCTCATCAGTGAAGCATGGTGGTGGTAGTGTCATGGCGAGGGCATGTATGGCTGCCAATGGAACTGGTTCTCTTGTATTTATTGATGATGTGACTGCTGACAAAAGCAGCAGGATGAATTCTGAAGTGTTTCGGGCAATATTCTCTGCTCACATTCAGTCAATGCTGCAGAACTCATTGGACGGCGCTTCACAGTGCAGATGGACAATGACCCAAAGCATACTGCAAAAGCAACCAAAGAGTTTTTGAAGGGACAGAAGTGGAATGTTATGCAAATGGCCAAGTCAATCACCTGACCTGAATCCCATTGAGCATGGCATTTCACTTGCTGAAGACAAAACTGAAGGGAAAATGCACAAGAACAAGCAGGAACTGAAGACAGTTGCAGTAGAGGCCTGGCAGAGATCACCAGGGATGAAACCCAGCGTCTGGTGATTTCTATGCGTTCCAGACTTCAGGCTGTGATTGACTGCAAAGGATTTGCAACCATGTATTAAGAAGGGAAAGTTGATTTATGATTATTATTCTGTCCCATTACGTTTGGTCCCTTAACAAGTGGGAGGCACATCTGCAAACTGCTGTAAATCCTACACCGTTCACCTGAGTTGGATGTAATACCCTCAAATTTAAGCTGGACGTCTGCAGTTAAAGCACATTGTGTTTTGTTTCATTCCAACTCCATTTTGTGGTGGTGTATAGAGCCAAAAGATGTTAGAATTGTGTTGATGTCCCAATATTTCTGACCTGACTGTAGTTCACAAAATCTATCAAACTAAAACTTCTTTTAATCTGATCCAAATGGTAGTGCATAAAGGGCCAGGTTGGCAGTTCAATGTTAGGTGCTGGTGTGCCTAACTATTATGACAAATCCATCAGCCAGTGTGTGGACTAGAGCTACAGACACTTACTTACATTATGATTGTAACTGCCCTACTGTAGTCCATAAAAAAATAGATCCTCCAAAACCCTCACCCTCACCATAATATACTACCTTTTGCTGCAATATTCCTTCAAACATTAACCAATTAACATTCAACATTTTAGCTAAGCACTAGCAAGCAAATCTGAAACCTTTCCTAACTTGCCAGGTGCCAAACTCACGTTGGAGTTAAATAGCCGCTTAGGATGGACAGTAGACAAAATTTGTGGGTGGTGGCAAAATTTAAATCTGAATCCTATACAGGTGTGGGCATGATAGACTGTGGAATATGGAGTGTACAGGACACAAGACTAGATGTATCTACACGAATCGGAGCACTCATTCATGACATTAATGCTGAGATTTAATGATAAAACAGCAATTTACCAGTAAATGAGAATATATGAGCCCTCCAAGTGATACACAACTCTTAGCATGTAATGCCAATAGGCAGATAACAGGCCAACCACTATATGTCGTACCAACAGGCCCGGATTACCATTGGATAGATCAGAGATGCAATTCCGGCCCCATTCTCTCAAAATAGGCCTGAAAATTAGCACTCCTATTGGCCAATCTCCTAAAACCTGGAAAGGGATAAGGGACAATGGTACAAAGGAAAGTTGCTGGGATAGAACAATAGCACAGTGGGAGGGTAGATACTGTGGTCAGTGGTACAATAGGGTTGAAGAGGACACTCAAATCTTCAAGGACAGCCACCAGACCCAAGAAATCTAATAATACAGGAAAAGTAGCCAGTTTACACTTACAAAGCCAAATAGCACAAAATATACTCAATTCACAACAGTTATGAAATTCTTTATGCTTTCAGTGATAAAAATAATCAAATTCACCATTTAAGGCTTATTTTTAATATTTTTAAAACATAGTATTAGAGTATTCTTATGTTTTTTTAATTAAAACCGTGTACATATTGCATATATCGAATTATCACATGCATGTAGTCACATGCTGATATACATTGTAAATCATAAACATTTTATCTGTGCCCATATTATGATGACTATTATGATGCCTTTATCATCTAGAGGTCATACATGACTTATCATTATGAGTGAACCAGCATGTGGATAGAATATAACACAGAACAGGCAGACATATCTCTGTAATGTCTTACTGATCAGTGAAGGCCAATAACAACCTGTCACAGATAAATTAACTGCATTTTGTATGTGGAAGTATAATAAAGACAAACTATCTGTCAGATTTATTCATTGTGTAATCACTGAATGTCTCATAGGAAGATTGTGTAATTCAAGGGATATCTATTCTTAATAGCCTTCTTGTTATATCAATACTCATACATAGGGAGAAATTCAGCCATGATTGAATGGGAATGATCAGTTTGAGGGGGTGTTACATTAACAGCAGAAACATACTGGTGACACCTTTATTTGTGTATATTTATTCTATACATTTAAAAAAAAAAAATGTTTTCATAACAGGGATAGGTTTGTTGAAATTTCCAATTACTGTGATCCATCAAACATATTGCATTTATTCAGACCCTAAGGATTTGGCTTTCTTTTTTCTTTCCATTCTACATCATGCACCTAATTTTAGCTACTAAAATATCAACCATTAGACCATAGTTGATGCAATAATAAGGATAAATATAAATTTGATACTAAAATAAGGATATTTTTGGCTTGAGGCAGGTATAAGTAAATAGCCCTTTTTTGACTTTGCAAACCATTTATTTATTTGTTTTATTTTAAAAGTTTTATTTCTGAACAGAGGGTCACAGGTCGACCAACAAATGTGGACTCGCAGGGCCACAGCAAGTATAACCAACGAGCATTCATTAGAAGACGAAGTAGCTACGCAGGAGGTCACGACATAAAGCTCAGGAAATGTCCACCATTATAGGCATTGTCCACAAAAGACTGTAGATACCCTGACTGCAAGAATGCAAAAATGCAAGAGGGGAAAAGGAAAACAAGAGGTGCAGTACGGTTCGTCGTAGAGGGGGGAGAATGTCTCCTCCAACACAAAAAAAAACAAGGGGGGGGCGGGGAAGGTGGAAAAAGCCAGAACCGTGACTCTCCTGGCACGCTCCCAGAGGAGGCCATGGAGGGGTATTGTCAAGAGGCCTGGGAGTGTGAGGGCCAGGCACGGCAATCAATACCAATATGGCACGCCTCTCACTCACCTGGTGTATGCCACAAAAACAAAAAAATAAAAAGGGGGGGTTGTGGGAGGAAGAGAACATCACCTCCTGCAGGTCGAGCACCCCTGGGATACAAGGATGGGGAGGGGAAAATGGTGATACGCGAGGGAGGGCCGCAGCAACAGCATAACAAAGCAAAAGCCCCATACGCGGGGTATCAGGCGATGCGTCCCTAACAGTGCAGTCTCAGTCAGGGTTGCCGTAGGGTAAAGGAGGTCCACCAGGCCGAGTCGTAGCTTCCTGGCCCGTCGAAGCATGGAGCATGCCCAAGGATCGAAGGTGATTCCCAGCATCCTCCGCCGTATTAGCTACAAGTACCTGTCCGTTCAGTGGGGTAATAATAAGGGAGCCAGAGGCACCCCATTTATATCCAACTGCATGTGCGCAGAGAAGGGCCACAACCGGCCGAAACTGTGGTCGAGCCGCCAACACTAAAAAAGAAAGGTCCCGAAATACAGTAATGGTCGCCTCTTCAAACAGGATCGTTGGCGTGTTCGGTACAGCTTGAAACAATGCTGAGGGTAAAGCCGCTTCTTTGAAGGTGATAAGAACGTCGCGCTGCGAATTTGCGGGGGCCAAGGCCGCCTTCCTCATACGAAAGGCTGTGAGGACAGAGTCCCGTAGATGTTCTAAGGGACCTAAGACCATCTCTAAAAAGCGTGTGACATATGACAAAATATCTAAATCCGGCACGGTCTCGTACACTCCTCGGAGCTTCGCATTCCAGCATCTGTGTCTCGACTTCAGCGCCATCACCGTAGATTGCAGGGTACAAATTTGCTGTTGTAGGGCTTGCATAGAGGAGGAGGTTGCGGCCTGTGGTCCCTCCATCGACTGCGTTCGAGTCCACAGTTCCCCTACCTGGGCCTGGGTCACTTCAACTGCCGCCTCAAGGACTTGGAAGTCTGCCTGCCAGGATTTCCTTGCATCTTCCAGCAGAGTTCGGATGTCTCCTTTTGTGGCGGGAAGTGCATCGTCCCTCGGGTCAGGCGGCACGCAAGTGAAACAGGGGGATCATCAGCCTCTTCCACTACCGGCGGGTCCCCAGCATCCAACGAAGCGGGGGGCAGCAGCCGCCATCCCAGTCCCCGATCAAGCGAGAGGCGGATATCAGGAGTGCAAGGGTCCTCCACCACTCTGCTTACATGCCTGTGTCTCGATCCGCCGCTGGCCACGCCCCCTCATTTGCAAAACATTTTAACCCTATACTACTTTTTTATTATGTATTAAAACTTATTATTAAACTTTATTATGTATTAACACTAAATACATATTTAAACTAAATGCTATGGGAACAAACAAGACATAACTATAATACAATGTGTAGTATAAATATTTATTGATGCTTATTATTGCTTATAACTCCCCAATAAAATAGCAAATTTGCCCAATGGAAGTAGTGCCGTGTCTATAGACAGCCCAGCGTAACTCGCACTTTTAGTATCCATCCTCACTGACCCCGTAAACCCCTATGCATCCCATTATTTCTCATCTTCTACCCACTAATACTCTCTGCCACCCTCTACGTCAACCACATACATTTGTTCAATCTTATTCAATCCCAGACTTCCCATAAAAGTATTTTGGAAATAAAAAAAAGGGGCCCAACAAATAAATACGGTCTTTAACTGTACTGACATATATCCTGGCATCCAAGCAAACAAAACACATACACACTCCCATTCCACTCTGCCATGCTTACCATATCATTCAAACAGCCACACAATTGCACACAAATCCTATACCTACACCTCCCCAGATTAACGTTTTCCACCACCACCCAAGAATTTGAGACAAGGTTATGGTGGGTTCCGATCTTGTGGCTTGCGGTTTTAAGATAATGACTGGACATGTTACATACAGTATAACAGCCTGGTTGGATTTGGGCCTAAGATATTTTAAAAGCAATACCCATGATAAGACTGTAAGATCTGTTACCCAAACAAAATTTCAGTATATGTCAAGAATGTTTATTTCTTTTGTCTGGATATCCATAAACTACCGGCTGGGAGGAGTAGAGGTAACATCACTGCTCTATAACCGTGGAAAGAGACTGTGGAAACACAGGTTTGAATCCTGGCCAGAGCACCTCTCCAGTAAGTGTCCTTGGGCAAAACACCTAACAGTACATACTCTCCACCCAGGACATACTTGAAAACAAGAGAAATCTCAATGTATCCTTCCTGGTAAAATACTTTCTCAGAAAAACTAACTGGCTGCAATGCCCAAACTTCCAAATAATGCAGTGTATGCATGAGGAGAATTAATATGTACCTGCACTTACAATGTTAATAGTTTGGGACGGTTCTAGGGTTGCCACCTTTCCGTCAAGCCGAAAACTCAAACATTACACAGCATGTTTTTTTTTATTTAGAGTATGTAGTAGAGTACACATTGCGTATGAAGGATGACTGAGGTCTCTCTCTGATGGCGCTCATGCGGCTGGGTCAGCATTCAGTCATACATGCGCGTTGTCAGCTGTACTCTGTCTCAGCTTCCTAACGCAAGAGAAAACAGGAGGGGGTCGTGGATTGTGCTCTCCTCTGCACTGCATGACAAGAGGGGAGTAAAGATTCTTTAAGTGATTTTGCAAACTCACTTCATATCAGGTTCTCAGAGCTGTTTTTTTTAATACTGAGAATTATGAGTGACCAGCTCGGCAAAGACTCATTCAGAGTTGAAACGTTGCCTGGTCTACTTGGGTGGAACAAAGCTCTCTTAATCCTGGAGTTGGGTGATCACCACAGGCTCATACTTTCTTCAGGGACCCCGGACCCCAGACCCAAATACTGTGTGGTATCCAGATTTGTTTTTCATACTGTCAGACACAGGCAGACACTGATAAAGACACTGCAAGAGTCACAAACACACCTGGAAAAATGAACACAGATGCACTCAGACTCTCAAGTACATACAGGTATATATTCCGACACACAGGCACAGGTGCTCACAGGTATACACTCACACAGGAGCTCACAGATATGCAGTCACACAGGCTCTCAATGGTATACACTCACACAGGCACTTACTGGTTTTCAATCCGGGCCTGGTCCAATTTGAATCATGTGTCCGGGTGGGAGGGGGGCTGAAACCCAAACATGTGATTACAAACCCAAACTGTCCAGGTAAAACCGGACAGATGGCAACCCTAGAAGGTGCAGGCATGTAAGTGTATAAGAGGTAAACCTGTTCTTATTGTCTTCACTATACACACAACATTCCACAACACTTCATTTACATATCCTGGTTGAGGTAAAACCAGACGGTTGCCATCATAAAAGTGTTAGGTCCTCTTTAAATCCCAACAATACATATGTTACGGTTAAAGCCCGAAGTGCGGTTAATCCTAGGATTACCCGGGTAATCCTAGCATTACCCAGGCGTCATTAGCAAAAGTCCGAAGTGAAATTACATTTCGTACTTTACCCGGGTAATCTGCAAAGTATCCAGAGGCCTCTGGGTACTCCATTTTTCTGCTCTTTTTTAACCGGGTAATTCGCACATTACCCTATTGTTGCTGGATAAAGTGTGATGTGCAATGAAACATCGGACTTTATCTGGGTAATCTGCAAAGTATCCAAACGCCTCTGGGTACTCCGATTTTCTTGGGTTTTCAGCAGGTTACAGTTGACTGAATTCCGAGGATTACCCGGGTAAAGCTGCAAATACCTGACTGATAAGAAAATAGTGTTTTTTTTGTTATTTTTAATGAAATTGTATCCACAGTCACAAACCACACTAAATAACCATGATGTTACTCTGTGCATTAATTGTCTGAAAATTTATTTATGAAGATAAAAATATTATATAAAGAGTAACCTGATGGTTATTATGTTTTATAAATGATATATAAACACATATGACACATGTAACTCTTTCACATTCATATAAGAAACATATCCTGTTACTCTGTATATTCATTATATCCGCAATACATTTTAATGTTTGACTTTTGCCGTCTTCATTGATAATATCCATAGATAATAGCAGAATTCACTTTTACCCAAGCGGGGTTGGATGCTCTGCAGATTACCCAGGTGACGCTGTGGATAGTCCTCAGATTACCCGGGTGAAGCTTCAGACTTGCACATTATCCGGGTAAAGTGCACATTTTTCAGCTCTTCCAGACTGTTACCTAAGGGCAGTTGGTTAGTCCTAAAATTACCCGGGTAAAGTCTAAAAAATTTTTTTTTCCAGCTTTACCCAGTGGTTTTGGGTGATGTCAGGATTATCCGGGTAATCCTAGGATTAACCGCACTTCGGGGTTTACACGTAACATATATAACGTCAAACAAACAACATACTATTTACTATATTGTAGATGCGGTGTTTGAATACAGTTTTTGTAGAGATAAAGTATTTAAAACCATACATGTTTCTTAGGCTGGCGTCAGACGAACGCAATGCGAACGTCCGTTGAGCCGCATTTTATCACGGCCGTAGTAGCAGCAAATGACGTCCAATGACGGCCAATATACGAAGTAGGGCCGCATGAAAGTTTGGACGCGCAACACAAGCTGCAAACGAACGCATTTTTTCGAGAACGTGGAACCGCTAGTACTGACGCACAGAGTGCGCTGCGTCGGCATAGCGGCGTGTGTGCATGATAAGGAGACGTCAGACGCTGCACATGTCCGGTTTTTTATAGCTCTGTCAAAAAATACAG
>RXON01003129.1:0-27988 GCA_009667805.1 Leptobrachium leishanense
CCGGCTCGGCTGGGCCTGTAGGCCCAACCGAGCCGGGGGCTCGCCTGAGCCTGGAGGCCCGCCGGCAGCCGGAGGACGGTCACCGCTGGAGGATCGGGGCATCTGGCCGTGTAAACACACGGGTAGCTGCGCGCGGCTCGTGCCGTTTTTTTTTCACGCGGCCGGCACGCGCAGCTACCGTGTGTGTGTTCTAACGGCCGCTTTCAAAAGTCCGTCGCGCGCATGCGCAGTAGGGTTTTGGCGACGGACATTTTAGCCTATTCTTTTATAGTATAGAAATGTAAAATGTATGAATGGAATGGATTGTTAATGAGCACAATTAATGTATAATAACTTTATTAAAGTAAATGTAAAATGTATGAATGGAATGGATGTTACATGAACACAATTAATGAATTAATAACTTTATTAAATTAAATGTAAAATGTATAAATGGAATGGATTGTTACATAAACACAATTAATGTATAATAACTTTATTAAAGTAAATGTAAAATGAAAAATGTATGAATGGAATGGATTGTTACATGAGCACAATTAATGTATAATAACTTATTAAAGTAAATGTAAAATGTATAAATGGAATGGATTGTTACATGAACACATTAATGCATAATAACTTTATTAAAGTAAATGTAAAATTTATGAATGGAATGGATTGTTACATGAGCACAATTATGTTAATATAACTTTATTAAAGTAATGTAAAATTTATGAATGGAATGGATTGTTACATGAACACAATTAATGTATAATAACTTTATTAAAGTAAATGTAAAATGTATGAATGGAATGGATTGTTACATGACACCAATTAATGTATAATAACTTTATTAAAGTAAATGTAAAATGTAAAATGTATGAATGGAATGGATTGTTTCATAAACACAATTAATTTATAATAACTTTATTAAAGTAAATGTAAAATGTATGAATGGAATGGATTGTTACATGAACACAATTAATGTATAATAACTTTATTAAAGTAAATGTAAAATGTATGAATGGAATGGATTGTTACATGAACACAATTAATGTATAATACCTTTATTAATGTAAATGTAAAATGTATGAATAGAATGGATTGTTACATGAGCACAACTAATGTATAATAACTATATTAAAGTAAATGTAAAATGTATGAATGGAATGGATTGTAACATGAACACAATTAATGTATAATAACTTTATTAAAGTAAATGTAAAATGTCTGAATGGAATGGATTGTTACATGAGCACAATTAATGTATAATAACTTTATTAAAGTAAATGTAAAATGTATGAATGGAATGGATTGTTACATGAGCACAATTAATGTATAATAACTTTATTAAAGTAAATGTAAAATGTATGAATGGAATGGATTGTTACATGAGCACAATTAATGTATAATAACTTTTAAAGTAAATGTAAAATGTATGAATGGAATGGATTGTTACATGAACACAATTAATGAATAATAACTTTATTAAAGTAAATGTAAAATGTATAAATGGAATGGATTGTTACATAAACACAATTAATGTATAATAACTTTATTAAAGTAAATGTAAAATGTAAAATGTATGAATGGAATGGATTGTTACATGAACACAATTAATGTATAATAACTTTATTAAAGTAAATGTAAAATGTATGAATGGAATGGATTGTTACATGAGCACAATTAATGTATAATAACTTTATTAAAGTAAATGTAAAGTGTATGAACGGAATGGATTGTTACATGAGCACAATTAATGTATAATAACTTTATTAAAGTAAATGTAAAGTGTATGAACGGAATGGATTGTTACATGAGCACAATTAATGTATAATAACTTTATTAAAGTACTAGTTGTAAAGCCTGCCCAGAGGGCAGTCTATTGTGGATATACTGCCCCTGCTCATGTATACTGCCCCAGCTCGTGGATACTGCCCCAGCTCGTGGATACTGCCCCAGCACGTGGATACTGCCCCAGAACGTGGATACTGCCCCAGCACGTGGATACTGCCCAGCACGTGGATCTTGCCCCCAGCACGTGGATATTGCCCCAGCACGTGGATATTGCCGCAGCACGTGGATACTGCCCTAGCACGTGGATATTGCCCCAGCATGTGGATATTGCCACAGCTCGTGGATACTGCCCCAGCTCGTGGATACTGCCCTAGCACGTGGATATTGCCCCAGCACGTGGATGGATACTGCCCCAGCACGTGGATATTGCCCCAGCTCGTGGATACTGCCCCAGCTCCTGGATATATTGCCCAGCACGTGGATACTGCCCCAGCACGTGGATATTGACCCAGCACGTGGATATTGCCCCAGCACGTGGATATTGCCCAGCACGTGGATACTGCCCAGCACGTGGATATTGACCCAGCACGTGGATATTGCCCCAGCACGTGGATACTGCCCCAGCACGTGGATATTGCCCCAGCACGTGGATATTGCCCAGCACGTGGATACTGCCCCAGCACGTGGATATTGACCCAGCACGTGGATATTGACCCAGCACGTGGATACTGCCCCAGCACGTGGATACTGCCCCAGCACGTGGATATTGCCCCAGCACGTGGATACTGCCCCAGCACGTGGATATTGAACCCAGCACGTGGATATTGCCCCAGCATGTGATATTGCCCCAGCACGTGGATACTGCCCCAGCACGTGGATATTGACCCAGCACGTGGATATTGCCCCAGCACGTGGATATTGCCCCAGCACGTGGATACTGCCCCAGCACGTGGATATTGACCCAGCACGTGGATATTGACCCAGCACGTGGATATTGCCCCAGCACGTGGATACTGCCCCAGCACGTGGATATTGACCCAGCACGTGGATATTGACCCAGCACATGATACTGCCCCAGCACGTGGATACTGCCCAGCACGTGGATATTGCCCCAGCACGTGGATACTGCCCAAGCACGTGGATATTGCCCCAGCACGTGGATATTGCCCCAGCACGTGGATACTGCCCCAGCACGTGGATATTGACCCAGCACGTGGATATTGACCCAGCACGTGGATATTGCCCCAGCACGTGGATACTGCCCCAGCACGTGGATATTGCCCCAGCACGTGGATATTGCCCAGCACGTGGATACTGCCCAGCACGTGGATATTGACCCAGCACGTGGATACTGCCCCAGCACGTGGATATTGCCCCAGCACGTGGATACTGCCCCAGCACGTGGATACTGCCCAAGCTCGTGGATACTGCCCAAGCACGTGGATATTGCCCCAGCACGTGGATACTGCCCCAGCACGTGGATACTGCCCCAGCACGTGGATATTGCCCCAGCACGTGGATATTGCCCCAGCACGTGGATACTGCCCCAGCTCGTGGATACTGCCCCAGCACGTGGATATCGCCCCCCCCGCTCGTGGATATGGCCCCCCCGCTGTGGATATGGCCCCCCCGCTCGTGGATATGGCCCCCCCGCGCGTGGATATACTCACCTACATCGGCCCTCCAGCGATGGCGGTCCCGCGTCCCGCTTCCTCTCTCGCTCCGTTGGTCGCCGGGATGACGTCACGAAAGCCTTTGACCCCCGGGGTCAAAGGCTTTCGTGACGTCATTCCGGCGAACAATGGAGCGAGAGAGGACGCTGGAAGCGGGACCGCCATCGCTGGAGGAGCTAAGGGCCGATGTAGGTGAGTATGTGTAGGCAACATCCCCCTACATTGGCCCGGAGCCTCAGCGGTGGCTGTCGTAGGCTGCTCGGCCGGCCTCCAGGCTTAGGCGAGCCCCCGGCTCGGCTGGGCCTGTAGGCCCAAGCCAAGCGGGGGCTCGCCTGAGCCTGGAGGCCGGCCGAGCAGCCTGCGACAGCCGGAGGACAGTCACCGCTGGAGCTCAGGGCTAATGTAGGTGAGTATGTGCTCTCCACACCCACCCTGCTTACTCGGCCGGTATCCAAGCTTAGGCGAGCCCCCGGCTTGGGCCTAGAGGCCCAGCAGAGCCGGGGACTCGCCTGAGCATGGAGGCCGGTCGAGTTGCATGCTCGGCCGTCCTCCAGGCTCAGGTGAGTCCCTGGCTCGGCTGGGCCTCTAGGCCCAAGCCAAGCCGGGGGCTCGCCTGAGCCTGGATGCCGACCAAGCTTAGGCGAGCCCCCGGCTTGGCGTGGGCCTAGAGGCCCAGCCGAGCCGGGGACTCGCCTGAGCCTGGAGGACGCCCGAGCATGCAACTCGACCGGCCTCCATGCTCAGGCGAGTCCCCGGCTCGGCAGGGCCTCTAGGCCCAAGCCAAGCCGGGGGCTCGCCTAAGCTTGGATACCGCCGAGCAAGCAGGGTGTGTGTGTAGAGCACATACTCACCTACATCGGCCTCGAGTCCTCCACCGGTTCCACACATACTCACCGACATCGGCCCTTAGCTCCTCCAGCGATGGCGGTCCCGCTTCCAGCGTCCTCTCTCTCTCCGTTCCTCGCCAGGATGATGTCACGAAAGCCTTTGACCCCCCCGGGTCAAAGGCTTTCGTGACGTCATTCCGGCGAGCAACGGAGAGAGGATGCTGCAAGCGGGACCGCCATCGCTGGAGGAGCTAAGGGCCGATGTCGGTGAGTATGTGTTAGGCAACATCGGCCCTGAGCTCCAGCGGTGACCTCCTCCGGCCGAGCAGGCTGCTCGGCCGGCCTCTACGCTTAGGCGAGTCCCCGGCTCGGCTGGGCCTGTAGGCCCAAGCCAAGCCGGGGGCTCGCCTAAGCCTAGAGGCCCGCCGAGCAGCCAGCGGCAGCTGGAGGAGGTCTCCGCTGGAGCTCAGGGCCGATTTTGGGGTGTATTTTTTGGGAACTTCGGCCCCGATCCTCCAGCGGTGACCTTCTCCGGCTGCCGCTGGCTGCTCGGCGGGCCTCTAGGCTTAGGCGAGTCCCCGGCTCGGCTGGGCCTGTAGGCCCAAACCGAGCCGGGGGCTCGCCTAAGCCTAGAGGCCCGCCGAGCAGCCAGCGGCAGCCGGAGGAGGTCTCCGCTGGAGCTCAGGGCCGATTTTGGGGTTTGTTTGGGAACTTCGGCCCCGATCCTCCAGCGGTGACCTTCTCCGGCTGCCGCTGGCTGCTCGGCGGGCCTCTAGGCTTAGGCGAGTCCCCGGCTCAGCTGGGCCTGTAGGCCCAAACCGAGCCGGGGGCTCGCCTAAGCCTAGAGGGCCGCCGAGCAGCCAGCGGCAGCCGGAGGAGGTCTCCGCTGGAGCTCAGGGCCGATTTTGGGGTTTGTTTGGGAACTTCGGCCCCGATCCTCCAGCGGTGACCTTCTCCGGCTGCCGCTGGCTGCTCGGCGGGCCTCTAGGCTTAGGCGAGTCCCCGGCTCGGCTGGGCCTGTTAGGCCCAAACCGAGCCGGGGGCTCGCCTGAGCCTGGAGGCCCGCCGGCAGCCGGAGGACGGTCACCGCTGGAGGATCGGGGCATCTGGCCGTGTAAACACACGGGTAGCTGCGCGCGGCTCGTGCCGTTTTTTTTTTCACGCGGCCGGCACGCGCAGCTACCTGTGTGTTCTAACGGCCGCTTTCAAAAGTCCGTCGCGCATGCGCAGTAGGGTTTTGGCGACGGACAGTTTTTAGCCTATTCTTTTATAGTATAGAAATGTAAAATGTATGAATGGAATGGATTGTTACATGAGCACAATTAATGTATAATAACTTTATTAAAGTAAATGTAAAATGTATGAATGGAATGGATTGTTACATGAACACAATTAATGAATAATAACTTTATTAAATTAAATGTAAAATGTATAAATGGAATGGATTGTTACATAAACACAATTAATGTATAATAACTTTATTAAAGTAAATGTAAAATGAAAAATGTATGAATGGAATGGATTGTTACATGAGCACAATTAATGTATAATAACTTTATTAAAGTAAATGTAAAATGTATAAATGGAATGGTTTGTTTCATAAACACAATTAATTTATAATAACTTTATTAAAGTAAATGTAAAATTTATGAATGGAATGGATTGTTACATGAGCACAATTAATGTATAATAACTTTATTAAAGTAAATGTAAAATTTATGAATGGAATGGATTGTTACATGAACACAATTAATGTATAATAACTTTATTAAAGTAAATGTAAAATGTATGAATGGAATGGATTGTTACATGAACACAATTAATGTATAATAACTTTATTAAAGTAAATGTAAAATGTAAAATGTATGAATGGAATGGATTGTTACATGAGCACAATTAATGTATAATAACTTTATTAAAGTAAATGTAAAATGTATGAATGGAATGGATTGTTACATGAGCACAATGTATAATAACTTTATTAAAGTAAATGTAAAATGTATGAATGGAATGGATTGTTACATGAACACAATTAATGTATAATAACTTTATTAAAGTAAATGTAAAATGTTTGAATGTAATGGATTGTTACATGAACACAATTAATGTATAATAACTTTATTAAAGTAAATGTAAAATGTATGAATGGAATGGGTTGTTACATGAACACAATTAATGTATAATAACTTTATTAAAGTAAATGTAAAATGTTTGAATGTAATGGATTGTTACATGAACACAATTAATGTATAATAACTTTATTAAATTAAATGTAAAATGTATGAATGGAATGGATTGTTACATGAGCACAATTAATATATAATAACTTTATTAAAGTAAATGTAAAATGTATGAATGGAATGGATTGTTACATGAGCACAATTAATGTATAATAACTTTATTAAAGTAAATGTAAAATGTATGAATGGAATGGATTGTTACATGAGCACAATTAATGTATAATAACTCTATTAAAGTAAATGTAAAATGTATGAATGGAATGGATTGTTACATGAGCACAATTAATGTATAATAACTTTATTAAAGTGAATTTAAAATGTATGAATGGAATGGATTGTTACATGAGCACAATTAATGTATAGTAACTTTATTAAAGTGAATTTAAAATGTATGAATGGAATGGATTGTTACATGAGCACAATTAATGTATAGTAACTTTATTAAAGTAAATGTAAAATGTAAAATGTATGAATGGAATGGATTGTTACATGAGCACAATTAATGTATAATAACTTTATTAAAGTAAATGTAAAATGTAAAATGTATGAATGGAATGGATTGTTACATGAACACAATTAATGTATAATAACTTTATTAAAGTAAATGTAAAATGTATGAATGGAATGGATTGTTACATGAGCACAATTAATGTATAATAACTTTATTAAAGTAAATGTAAAATGTATGAATGGAATGGATTGTTACATGAGCACAATTAATGTATAATAACTTTATTAAAGTAAATGTAAAATGTATGAATGGAATGGATTGTTACATGAGCACAATTAATGTATAATAACTTTATTAAAGTAAATGTAAAATGTGTGAATGGAATGGATTGTTACATGATCACAATTAATGTATAATAACTTTATTAAAGTAAATGTAAAATGTATGAATGGAATGGATTGTTACATGAACACAATTAATGCATAATAACTTTATTAAAGTAAATGTAAAATGTATGAATGGAATGGATTGTTACATGAACACAATTAATGAATAATAACTTTATTAAAGTAAATGTAAAATGTATGAATGGAATGGATTGTTACATGAACACAATTAATGTATAATAACTTTATTAAAGTAAATGTAAAATGTATGAATGGAATGGATTGTTACATGAGCACAATTAATGTATAATAACTTTTTATAAAGTAAATGTAAAATGTATAAATGGAATGGATTGTTACATGAGCACAATTAATGTATAATACCTTTATTAAAGTAAATGTAAAATGTATGAATGGAATGGATTGTTACATGAGCACAATTAATGTATAATAACTTTATTAAAATAAATGAAAAATGTATGAATGGAATGGATTGTTACATGATCACAATTAATGTATAATAACTTTATTAAAGTAAATGTAAAATGTATGAATGGAATGGATTGTTACATGAACACAATTAATGTATAATAACTTTATTAAAGGAAATGTAAAATGTATGAATGGAATGGATTGTTACATGAGCACAATTAATGTATAATAACTTTATTAAAGTAAATGTAAAATGTATGAATGGAATGGATTGTTACATGAGCACAATTAATGTATAATAACTTTATTAAAGTAAATGTAAAATGTATGAATGGAATGGATTGTTACATGAGCACAATTAATGTATAATAACTTTATTAAAGTAAATGTAAAATGTATGAATGGAATGGATTGTTACATGAACACAATTAATGTATAATAACTTTATTAAAGTAAATGTAAAATATATGAATGGAATGGATTGTTACATGAGCACAATTAATGTATAATAACTTTATTAAAGTAAATGTAAAATGTATGAATGGAATGGATTGTTACATGAACACAATTAATGTATAATAACTTTATTAAAGTAAATGTAAAATGTATGAATGGAATGGATTGTTACATGAACACAATTAATGTATAATAACTTTATTAAAGTAAATGTAAAATGTATAAATGGAATGGATTGTTACATGAGCACAATTAATGTATAATAACTTTATTAAAGTAAATGTAAAATGTATAAATGGAATGGATTGTTACATGAGCACAATTAATGTATAATAACTTTATTAAAGTAAATGTAAAATGTATAAATGGAATGGATTGTTACATGAGCACAATTAACGTATAATAACTTTATTAAAGTAAATGTAAAATGTATGAATGGAATGGATTGTTACATGAGCACAATTAATGTATAATACCTTTGTTAAAGTAAATGTAAAATGTATGAATGGAATGGATTGTTACATGAACACAATTAATGTATAATAACTTTATTAAAGTAAATGTAAAATGTATGAATGGAATGGATTGTTACATGAGCACAATTAATGTATAATACCTTTGTTAAAGTAAATGTAAAATGTATGAATGGAATGGATTGTTACATGAGCACAATTAATGTATAATAACTTTATTAAAATAAATGAAAAATGTATGAATGGAATGGATTGTTACATGATCACAATTAATGTATAATAACTTTATTAAAGTAAATGTAAAATGTGTGAATGGAATGGATTGTTACATGAGCACAATTAATGTATAATAACTTTATTAAAGTAAATGTAAAATGTATGAATGGAATGGATTGTTACATGAACACAATTAATGTATAATAACTTTATTAAAGTAAATGTAAAATGTGTGAATGGAATATATTGTTACATGAGCACAATTAATGTATAATACCTTTGTTAAAGTAAATGTAAAATGTATGAATGGAATGGATTGTTACATGAGCACAATTAATGTATAATAACTTTATTAAAATAAATGAAAAATGTATGAATGGAATGGATTGTTACATGATCACAATTAATGTATAATAACTTTATTAAAGTAAATGTAAAATGTATGAATGGAATGGATTGTTACATGAGCACAATTAATGTATAATAACTTTATTAAAGTAAATGTAAAATGTATGAATGGAATGGATTGTTACATGAACACAATTAATGTATAATAACTTTATTAAAGTAAATGTAAAATGTATGAATGGAATATATTGTTACATGAGCACAATTAATGTATAATAACTTTATTAAAGTAAATGTAAAATGTATGAATGGAATGGATTGTTACATGATCACAATTAATGTATAATAACTTTATTAAAGTAAATGTAAAATGTATGAATGGAATATATTGTTACATGAGCACAATTAATGTATAATAACTTTATTAAAGTAAATGTAAAATGTATAAATGGAATGGATTGTTACATGAGCACAATTAATGTATAATACCTTTGTTAAAGTAAATGTAAAATGTATGAATGGAATGGATTGTTACATGAGCACAATTAATGTATAATAACTTTATTAAAGTAAATGTAAAATGTATGAATGGAATGGATTGTTACATGAGCACAATTAATGTATAATACCTTTGTTAAAGTAAATGTAAAATGTATGAATGGAATGGATTGTTACATGAACACAATTAATGTATAATAACTTTATTAAATAAATGTAAAATGTATGAATGGAATGGATTGTTACATGATCACAATTAATGTATAATAACTTTATTAAAGTAAATGTAAAATGTATGAATGGAATGGATTGTTACATGAACACAATTAATGTATAATAACTTTATTAAAGTAAATGTAAAATGTATGAATGGAATATATTGTTACATGAGCACAATTAATGTATAATAACTTTATTAAAGTAAATGTAAAATGTAAAATGTATGAATGGAATGGATTGTTACATGAGCACAATTAATGTATAATAACTTTATTAAAGTAAATGTAAAATGTATGAATGGAATGGATTGTTACATGAACACAATTAATGTATAATAACTTTATTAAAGTAAATGTAAAATGTATGAATGGAATATATTGTTACATGAGCACAATTAATGTATAATAACTTTATTAAAGTAAATGTAAAATGTATGAATGGAATGGATTGTTACATGATCACAATTAATGTATAATAACTTTATTAAAGTAAATGTAAAATATATGAATGGAATGGATTGTTACATGAGCACAATTAATGTATAATAACTTTATTAAAGTAAATGTAAAATGTATGAATGGAATGGATTGTTACATGAGCACAATTAATGTATAATAACTTTATTAAAGTAAATGTAAAATGTATGAATGGAATGGATTGTTACATGAACACACATTAATGTATAATAACTTTATTAAAGTAAATGTAAAATGTATGAATGGAATGGATTGTTACATGAACACAATTAATGTATAATAACTCTATTAAAGTAAATGTAAAATGTATAAATGGAATGGATTGTTACATGAGCACAATTGATGTATAATAACTTTATGTATTAAAGTAAATGTAAAATGTATGAATGGAATGGATTGTTACATGAACACAATTAATGCATAATAACTTTATTAAAGTAAATGTAAAATGTATGAATGGAATGGATTGTTACATGAGCACAATTAATGTATAATAACTTTATTAAAGTAAATGTAAAATGTATGAATGGAATGGATTGTTACATGAGCACAATTAATGTATAATAACTTTATTAAAGTAAATGTAAAATGTATGAATGGAATGGGTTGTAACATGAACACAATTAATGTATAATAACTTTATTAAAGTAAATGTAAAATGTATGAATGGAATGGATTGTTACATGAACACAATTAATGTATAATAACTCTATTAAAGTAAATGTAAAATGTATAAATGGAATGGATTGTTACATGAGCACAATTAATGTATAATAACTTTATTAAAGTAAATGTAAAATGTATGAATGGAATGGGTTGTTACATGAGCACAATTAATGCATAATAACTGTATTTTTTTAATATATCTTTTTAGACGAAATTATAAAATTCCCAATTTTGTTAAAAGGCTTTTTTTAATTCTGTTACAGACCTTTTTTATTTAATCTTTTTTCTGCCATATAAGTTGTTATAATTTTACATATATACAAACACCCGGTGTACTACAATCAATATTAGCAAGTACAGTGGTCATGAGAAGGTTTTAGCAGAAATAAAAATCAAAAACATCAGACGAACATAGTGCATAACACATATCCAAATCAAGGTATATGTTACATTACTGTCTAACAAGTAACAAATACCAAAGAAAGTAGAAGCATGGTTCATGTTAAAGTCATATAGTTAATCCAGAGGAGAAGAATCTCTTCCAACCCACCCAGGCATTATGAAAGAAGGTGAAAGAGCTGTTGGCTCTTTTGAACATTTCCTCATAATGATGTACTCCTTTCAGAGTGGTGTTCACCTCCCGTAAAGCAGGAGCCTTAGGAGAACACCAGCATCGAGCTACTGCGGGTTTAGCCACAACTAATATTAGGGAGATTATCCCTTTTTTTTTTTTTTTTTCATTTTATTTATTGGGTACTGCAATAATGTAAAAAGTTGGTGATCGTTGCAATATACAGTATTAATTACATGTAAACATGACCAACATATAAACCCTTTCAAATTCCGTTTTCAAATTTAAGTAATAAGGAAGAGAAAAAAAAAAAAAATAGAAGGGGAATTGGTCCACGCCCGGGTATAATCATAAACATATTCCATTTCTCTACACCATATTTCTACAACCGGAATATATGGAAACTTTACACTCCTGAGTCCAGCCATGGTCCCCATGTTTTATGATAAGATGTCAATGAGTGGCGAACAAGTGCCATCATTTCATCCATAATTTTCATATCTCTTCTATAACTATAAAATCGAATGTCCGTGTCCGCATATCCGGTTTCTGTTGGCTGCGTGTGCAGTGTCGGACAGACGCTGAATGCGCGCGCAGCCTCTACCCGTCGGTTATGCACGCATCCAGGAGAGCCAGAACAGCATCGCTGGCACTGGTTCCTGCGGCAAAACCTCCCTCGCTATGTGAGTTTTGGGAGGGAGATGACGCTGGGATGCCTGCAAGCCCTGAATCCTCCAGCGGTGATCATCCTCTGGCTGTCGCAGGCTGCTCGGCTGGCCTCCAGGCTCATACGAGCCCCGTCTTGGCCTCCATGCTCAGATGAGCCCCCGGCTCGGCTGAGCCTCAGGCCAAGCCGGGGGGCTCGCCTGAGCCTGGATGCCGGCCAGGAGGATGTTGCCTACACATACTCACCTACATTGGCCATGAGCTCCAGCGGTGACTGTCCTCCGGCCGAGCAGGCTGCTCGGCCGGCATCCAGGCTCAGGCGAGCCCCCGGCTTGGCTTGGGCCTACAGGCCCAGCCGACCCGGGGACTCGCCTAAGCCTGGAGGCCAGCCGAGCAGCCTGCGACAGCCAGAGGACAGTCACCGCTGGAGCTCAGAGCCGAAGTAGGAGGATGTTGCATACACATACTCACCTACATCGGCCTTTAGCTCCTCCAGCGATGGCAGTCCTGCATCCTGTGCCCGCTCTCCGTCGGTCACCGGATGACGTCACGAAAGCCTTTGACCAGGGTCAGAGGCTTTCGTGATGTCATACCCGCGAAGAGAGGACACTGGAAGCAGAACTACCATCGCTGGAGGAGCTCCCGGCCAATGTAGGTGAGTATGTGTGGAACCGGTGGAGGAATTGGGGCCGATGTAGGTGAGTATGTGCTCTCCACACCCCCCAACACCCACCCTGCTTGCTCGGCCGGCATCCAAGCTTAGGCGAGCCCCCGGCTCGGCTGGGCCTCTAGGCCCAGGCCAAGCCTTGGGCTCACCTGAGCCTGGATGACGGCCAAGCAAGTAGCTCGGCCAGGCTCAGGCGAGCGCCTGGCTCGGCTGGGAAATGGAAATTTCTGGCCGTTTTTTTTCCGGCTGAATTTCTAAGAAATATATATATATATATATATACACATAGAGGGGTTACAGGGTGTATGTATATATAGGTGTATATATATATATATATATTATACACACATGGGGTTACAGGGTGTGTGTGTGTAGGTATATATTTTATTTATTTATTTATTCATAAAGGATTTTACCAGGAAGGATACATTGAGATTTCTCTCGTTTTCAAGTATGTCCTGGGTTCAAGAACATTGAAGTGTTACAGTTGCAGAAATACAAAGTAATACAATGCAAGATATTAAAAAAAACAACACAAATATACAGATTAACAGAAAATAAATATGTAGGAAATATAGTCACTAGGTTACATGTTTACAGGTGCATTCTGTATTGAGGTATGTTTGTAAGGAGCTCTTGAGTTACTTAAGACTGGGGGAAGATTTGATGGTGTCTGGGAGGTTATTCCATAATTATGGTGCTCTGTAGGAAAATGAGGACCGAGCCACTGTCTTTTTGTATTGTGGTATTGCAAGTAAGGTGCTGGTCCTGGATCGGAGGTTATAGGATGAGGGAGCTGCTGGGGGAGGAAGCAGTCTATTCAGGTAGGGTGGCAGCTTCCCAGAAATGCTCTTAGACACCCGGCTGGAAAGGTGAAGGGTACGTTTAGACTCCAGCGATGGCCAGTTTAGCTCTTTTAACATGTCACAATGGTGGGTCATGTAGTTACATTGTAATGCAAAGTGGCAGAAGGAGTTATACAATGTAGTAAGTTTCTGAAGATGTGTTTGCGGGGCTGCTGCATACACTACATCTCCGTAATCAATAGCCGGCATAAGCATTTGTTGTACAATCTGTTTTCTTACCGCGGGGCTCAGGCAGGATTTGTTTCTGTACAGGGCACCTAGTTTGGGGCAAAGTTTAGATGAGAGTTTTTCGATGTGGGGGCCAAAGGATAGATTAGGGTCCAACCACATACCTAGATATTTGAGAGAAGTGACTGTGGTCAGCGTGCCATTTGATTTTGTCGCAACACATAGATGGGGATTTTGCAATTTGTGTAGTTTAGGTGCTGTTCCAAAGAGCATCGTTACAGTTTTGTCAGTATTTAAGAAAAGTTTGTTGTATTTGAACCACTTTTCTACCCCTGTGAATTGTTCTTGCAGCACGGCCTCCAGCTGCGGGAGATTTGGTTTGCTGGTATAGATTACAGTGTCGTCTGCGTACATATGTACAGTTGAGGCTTTGCAGACGTTGGGCAGATCATTCTATATATATCGCTATCTATATCCTGTAACCCCCATATATATATATGACTGCCCTCTGGGCAGGCTTAACAACTAGTATTTTAATAATAACTTTGGCCATACTGGGCAATTTAGTTTTTTTCCACATTTCAGCTACTGCTTTCCGTGCTGCAAGTGTAATCTTGGCCATTAATCTATTTTCAAAAATGTAAGGTGGGTGGCAGGTCTGGACAACAGGAATGTCCATGGATGCAAAGGTACATTTTTGCTCAGTACACGGGATAAGATATCTTGAATCTCGGTCCAAAAGCTAATGATGAAAGGACAAGTCCACCACATGTGGTAATATGAGCCCCTCATCTGGCACTGCTCACACCAACATGAATCCGGAACAGCAATGTTCATATGAGCTAATTGAGTAGGGGTTGTGTACCAACGCATCACCGTCTTTATTGCCTGGTCCTGTAAGGAGGTACATATAGAGACCGGACCAGACATTTCCCAGATGTTTTGCCAATCCTCTAAATCCAATGTTTCCCCAATGTCAGACTCCCAGGTTTGAATGTATGATAATTCCTTCCAATCCAGTAATGAGGTCAATGAATGGTATAAAAGAGATCTCAGGCCCTTTGGATAAGTCCCGGTTCTGCAGAGGCGTTCAAAGTACGAGAGCTCTGCTATTTCCGCCATCTTAATGTGTGGACAAGTTGCATAGGATCTTATTTGTAATATTCGTATGAAGGGAAAGTCTGAAACTGGCGGTATCTGTAATAGGGTTCTTTTAGGATTAAGGTGGTATAACCTGCATACAACCGAATTAAGTAAATATTTGAATGGTTCGCTGGTAAGTCCAGGCGTAAAGTCCTTGGTGCTAAAGATCGGAGACATTGGAGAAGGAAAAGAAGTTAAATCGCACTTTGATGCTAATTTATTCCAAAGACGCAAGGAATTTAGTATCGCTGGGCACTTTGTAGCAAGTATAGGAGAAATTCTCTGCCGGACCAGATATAGTATTGTAGTACATTTGGGAGCATAAAAGACGTTTTCAGATCGACCCATTGGCTCTTGCCCCGGGGGAGATGCCACGCCACAATTTGTGCTAATTGGACAGCATAGTAATATGAAATAAATGATGGAAGTCCCAAGCCCCCCGATCTTTTAGGTCTATAGAGTGTGTGTCATGCCACCCACCTCCGTTTCCCAGCCCATATGAAGTTATCAATAGAGTGTTGCATTAACATGAAATCCTCCATTTTTATAGCTATCGGTAAGGTTTGAAAAAAATATAAAATTCGGGGTAGAACGTTCATTTTAATGCAACTTATCCTAGCGATCCACAAGATCACGTATCTGTCCCAACATTCCAAATCTTTTTTAATTGATGACAAAAGGGGTAGATATTTCGCTGAATATGAAGTAGAATAACAAGAAGTTAAACGAGTACCTAAATATTTGATTCCGGATTCAGATATCTGTATTAACGCAAGATTAATGATATCTGCCATTTCTAGATGCGAGCAAGCAACCGGTAAGGCCTCTGACTTAGTTGCATTAATCTTGTACCCTGATACCGCCGCATACTCTGTCAATCTATTCAAAACCCGAGGCAAAGATAACGAAGGATGGGTTAATGATAATAGTACATCATCCCCGTGTGCAGATAGCTTGTACATATCTTTCCCTACCTGAATCCCAGTGATAAGAGAATCTTCCCTAATTGTTTGTAAAAGGGGTTCCAAAAACAGAGTGAATAGTATAGGAGATAGAGGGCACCCTTGCCTGGTTCCATTATAAACCTGAAATGGGATCTTAACTTCTCCAGGAATCAATATTTGTGCATCAGGAGAGTTATATAATGCCATTATCATCTGAACGAAAGAAATGGGAAGTCCTAAATGATTGAGTAATGTGAAAAGGAACAGCCCTATCAAAAGCTTTCTCAGCATCTAAAGCTACAAATAGGGTGGGAATATGTTTTGAGGAAACGTACCATATAAGGTCTACCGCTCTTCATGTATTATCGTATGCATGGCGCCCTGTTATAAAGCCCACTTGATCAGGTGAGATTAAAAATGGCAGAAAGGATTCCAGGCGCCTCGCTAATAATTTAGCCATTATTTTTATATCTGTATTTAGTAGAGAGATACTTCTGTAATTATTAATGTCACGGTTCCCAGATCCCACCACACAGTACTTAACACCCCACACTCCACAGAGCCCAGAAGCTACCAACAGAGTAGCCGTGAAAGATCTCTAACTGTCTGGTCCTTAGAATTGGCCAGGTAAACTAGCTAGACAGAAAGCGTTAACAACATGGGAGTAGTCAGCCGAGCCAGAATCAGGAATACAGAGTTCAGAATGGTCAAAGGTAATAGCCGGGTCGATATCAGAGCAGTGGCGTAGTACAAGAAAATGGTCTAGGGCAACAGAAGGCAGAATAGTCAGAAACAAGCAGAGGTCAATAACGGGTTAATTCAATATAGCAGTCAGGTACAAGGAGCTCAGGTATGGATAACCACGATCTGGCAACTGCTGAGAATATACTGAGGGTTTTTAAAGACCTTCACCAGGCCACGCCCCCCACTCAAGCCACGCCTCATGCAACCACCTCCCTGCCTGTCTCCATTTAAACCAGGCATTGGTCAGCGAGCAGCATCAGACATGCTGCCCTCAAGCACACAGGTAGGGCTGGAAGATCCCAATGTTACAGTACCCCCCTCTACACGGGAGGCCACCGGACGACCAACAGGATGAGTGGCAGGACCACCACCAGGGCGATCGGGGTGTGAGGCATGGAACGCCCTGACCAACCTAGAGGCAGACATGTCGGAAGCTGGAATCCAGGACATGTCTTCTGGGCCATAACCCACCCAATCGACCAAGTACTGCAGAGCGCCCCTGCACAGCCTAGAATCCAAAACCCTCCTAACCTCATACTCAGATTCACCATCAACCTGAATAGGTGGAGGAGGAGGAACGACCCGCGTGTACCTGTTACACAACAATGGCTTCAGTAGGGAGGTGTGGAAGACGTTGTGCATGCGAAGATGTTTAGGAAGGGCAAGAGCATAAGCCACAGGATTAATGCGGCGAATGATCACCACCTAAAGATCAACATGTCAAAGACTGAGCTCCTACTTATTCCTCCCTCTAATGCCTCCCCACCTCCTGACTTCTCTATCACGGTGGAGGGTATCACCATCTCCCCATCAAACCAAGTTCGCTGTCTTGGAGTTACACTGGACTCTGCTCTTTCCTTCATCCCCCACATCAAGTCTCTTTCCTCCTCCTGCCGATACCAACTGCGTAATATTTCCAGAATTCGGCCATTTCTTACCGCTGTCACCACAAAACAACTCATACACGCCCTAGTAATCTCCCGACTCGACTATTGCAATAATCTCTTATCTGTCCTCCCTCTGTCCCGCCTCTCCCCCCTACAATCCATCCTGAACGCCTCCGCCAGGCTAATTCACCTCACCCGCCGCTCTGTCTCTGCCGCTCCCCTCTGCGAGTCCCTTCACTGGCTCCCCATCCACTGCAGAATTAACTTCAAAATCCTTATCCTTACCTACAAAACCCTCACTAACTCAGCGCCCCACTACCTGTCCTCACTAATCACCAAATACACCCCAGCCCGCTCCCTAAGGTCAAACAGTGACCTGCGCCTAGCTTCTCCCCGCATCACCTCTTCCCATGATAGACTGCAGGATTTCTCACGCGCAGCCCCACTCTCTGGAACGCTCTCCCTCGTGCTGTCAGACTTTCCCCTAACTTCTCTTCCTTCAAACGCTCCCTGAAAAACATTCCTATTTAGGGAAGCCTACACCCAACTCACTGACGCAACCATCAATCACTCTCACCTTACAGTCCTCTCCTCCTGTTTCCAACCCCAACCCTCCTAGATTGTGAGTTCCTACGGGAATAGGGCCCTCATCTCCTCCTGTACTGTTTGTCAAATGTTGTTCAATGTATTGTAACCCTGTCTGTACTGTGCTTATTGTACAGCGCTGCGGAATATGCTGGCGCTTTATAAAATAATAATAATAATAATAATAATGGACCTATAAACCGAGGTGCCATTTTCATAGAAGGCACCCGCAACTTCACGTTCCTAGTGGACAACCAAACTCTATCCCCCACGTTATAGGAGGGAGCTTGTAACCTATGCCTGTCAGCCTTGCGTTTCTGGACAGCAACATTGCGCTCCATATTTTCTCGAATCTGTCTCCAAATCTCTTGCAGTTGAGTGAGATGGTCATCGAGAGCCGGGATGGCCTGTTCAGTAAACTGAAGCGGTAGAGCCGGAGGAAAAAAACCATAGATGGCAGAAAAAGGAGAGTGGCCAGTGGTCTCGTTAACGGCGTTATTACGTGCATACTCAGCCCAGGGCAACAACTCCGACCAATTGTCTTGTTGTTGTGTGGTAAAGCAACGTATGTACTGCTCGAGAACCTGATTTACCCTCTCTGCTGCCCCATTGGTTTGTTGATGATATGCTGAAGAGAAGGCCAATCGCACCCCCATCTCTGCACAGAAAACCCTTCAGAAACGAGAAACGAACTGGGCTCCTCTGTCAGAGACTATTTCAGACGGAACCCCATGTATTCATACAATCTCTCTAGCAAATACAACCGCCAGTTCTTTGGCTGTAGGAAGCTTAGGTAGAGGGACAAAATGAGCCATTTTGGAGAAGCGGTCTACAACTGTCAGAACCACAGTATGACCCTTCGACTTCGGCAAGTCCACAATAAAATCCATAGATAGATGAGACCAAGGCCTCTTAGGCATGGGTAAAGGCTGCAATAGACCGACAGGCAAGGATTTACTGGTTTTGCTTCTGGCACAGACTTGACAAGCCAAAACAAACAGACGTACGTCCTGTCGCATGGTGGGCCACCAGAACTGTCTGTAGATACTGGTAAGAGTCTTAGTAATACCAGGATGACCTGCTGGTTTAGAATCATGAAACATTATGAGTAATTCTTGTCTTTCCTTTTCAGGTACAAACAACATATCTGGAGGCTTGTCAGGTGAAGCCCCTACTTGAACTGCCTGGAGGCGTTACAGGAAAGGCAAGGAGACAGACAAGACTGTGGAAGCCACAATACGTTCAGGAGGAACTATAGGATTGTGGTCTTGTGTATTAGATTCATACGGGTCATATTGACGAGATAAGGCATCAGCCTTCACATTGCGGTCACCTGGTCTGTAAGTCAATACAAAATTAAACCGAGACAGTAGCAATGACCACCTGGCCTGTCTCGCGTTCAAACGTTTTAGCATCCCCGATGTACGTAAGGTTCTTATGATCAGTAATTATCAATAAAGGGTCAAGAGTACCTTCCAACAAATGTCTCCACTTTGATAGGGCAGACACAATAGCAAGCAATTCTCTGTTACCGATATCATAATTGCGTTCTGCTGGTGATAATTTTCTTGAAAAGAACCCACAAGGATGTAGAGGTTTTCCTGGAGACTCTCTTTGAGACAGGACAGCCCCAATGCCTATCTCAGAAGCATCAACCTCAAGAACAAACGGAATCCTGGGATCAGGATGCCGTAACAGGGAGCAGAAGTGAAAGCTTGTTTGAGGGCTTCGAATGCTTGTTTTTATTGAGAAGACCAGATCTGGTTCTTCAGACCTTTACGTGTCATATTAATGATAGGGGAGGCTACAGCGGAATAATTCTTGATAAATCTCCTATAATAGTTGTAAAACCCCAGAAACCTCTGTATGGCCTTGAGACCTTGAGGAGAGGCCATTCTGAGATGGCCGTGAGTTTAGAAGGATCCATCTCAAAACCTTCTGGAGTGATAATATACCCAAGGAATTTCACAGTAGTAATGTCGAATAAAACACTTCTCTAGTTTGCAATAAAGACCATTGTCCAGTAATTTTGCTAATACCTGTCTGACATGTGCATGGTGGGTTTTCAGATCGGGAGAGTAAATCAATATATCGTCTAGGTATACTATAACAAAGGTTTGTAAGAAATTTCTGAGGTTTGTAAGAAATTTCTGAGCATATCATTAATAAAAGCCTGGAATACCGCTGGAGCATTACAAAGACCGAAAGGCATGACCAAGTATTCATAATGCCCACTCCTGGTGTTAAATGCTGTTTTCCACTCATGCCCCTCTTTTATACGTATCAGGTTGTAAGCTCCTCTTAAATCAAGTTTTGTGTATACTGCTGACCCCCTTAACCCGTCGAACAGTTCTGAAATGAGAGGGATAGGGTACACGTTCTTAATGGTGATCTTGTTAAGCCCCCTATAATCGATACACGGGCGTAAATCTCCCTCTTTTTTAGACACAAAAAAGAAACCCAGCGGGGGCGCGTGGCCGGCTACCAACGGAGGCGGACGTGCTTTGATGGAGCTCCGCTCGTCTGCCTCCATAAGGGACCTTCTGATGACTTTAAAAAGGGGACTTTCTGCTTTAAAGGTACCGGGGTGGCTGGCCACCAGAGTTGTGCTGTCCGGAGGCTGCATGGTTCCCCCCTCCGGACCTGAGACAGCCCGTTTCGTACCTCGGGTGCCTGCAGAGTGCGATCCACCGGCGGCCATCTTGGGGCCTGGCTTTGGCGCCTGCACGTCCAGACTCTCCTTCGGCCTCATTCGCAGGGTTCCGGGTTGCGGCAAGCTGCGGGGATGGAGGGCCCCTGTCCTCCGGCTGCTGCTGTCGGACACGCAGCAGAGTTAACGGGGGTGGCTGAGGATCGGCAGCGGCTGGCCTGCCTTCCCCCATGAAGACTTTGGGAGCGGTGTTGGAGGGCCTTGAGGCCTGCTTGACGATGATGCCTGGGGACGACAAGAGCCCGGTTACCCGTGGCATGTGGCGCAGGCTAATGGAGGTACTGGGACGGAACGGAAGAGAGAAGTGGAGGACGCGGTGCTGCCGGTGGCTGAACCCTCTGCGGACGCTGAGGAGGATTTCTCCAGGTCAGAGGCTGCGTTCCTGAACGAAGAGGTGGCGAGGGGCCGACCGGCGCTGACGACTCCGGAGAAGTAGCAGGGGACCCTGTGCGACTTGCCGTCGCTCCCCCTGAGCCGTCCATAATGAGACCGCGCGCGGATCATCGGGAGGATGGGTGCAGGCAGGGTGCTTTTATCTGGGCCTTGTGTGGCCCTAGCTGAGATGGAGTTGGCCCAGTGGATGTCCTCCTGTGGTGTACCCCGTGAGCTGCCTTGGCGCGGTGGAGCCGTGCAAGTGGCCCTCCCGCTGGACACAGGCTGAAGCGGTCAGCTTTGGTCCCCTAATGTTGCCGACCGGAGTGCTTTACGTTGAACCCCTCATGCAGACACTTTTGTTTTTGTTCCTCCCCCCTCAGCCGAGTATTTTTGTTCCCTGATCCCCTTTGTTATTTTTGATGTTCCTCCCCTAGCTAAGTCATTCCTCCCCCCCTGCTATGAGACTTTCCTGAATGTCTTTATGTGCATTTGTGACATTATCGAGGACTTTCATTGAAGACACTTATTTTTATTTTTATTTTTTCTAACCGCCCCTCCCCCCCCTTTTTTTTTTTTTTTTTTTTTTTTTTCCCTCTTTTTCTTTCAACTATATTTGGCTCCTTCAGGATGTCTTGGGAGACGCGGCCGTGGCCTGGTGCCCGACCTCGCTCCCGAGTGCCTGGGCCTTAGTGCCATATACTCCCCGTTGGCCTTCCCGCGGTCTTTCCGGCCGCACAGGAAATCGCCTGGGCAGGCACCATCTTGGCCTTTGCCATCTCACTCCCCCCCCCTTTTTTTTTTTATTTTTTTTATGCCCTGTTCTCTTGCAGTGCTCTTACCTGCTTCCTTTTAGCTACGAGTGTTTTCTTTCTATCCTCTTACATTTGGATGAGACCCCCCTATGGGGATGATTTTGCTGACCTACGGCTGTAGTCAGTTGACTTTATATATGCATGTTCTAGATGAGACCCCCCTATTGGGGATGATTTTGCTGATATATTATTGTTTGCTGTGCCTATGCTTACTGTTTTGAACGTTATCCTTCCTATGACAGTATGGCCCTGCGAGGCCATTTTATTTGCTTGTTTTGCTGACTTTATTTCAAAATAAAAACCTTAAATACAAAAAAAAAAAAAAAAAAGAAAAAAAAAAAAAAAAAAAAAAAAAAAGAACCCAGCCCCTGCTGGAGAAGAGGAACGTCGGATAAAACCTCTCTCCAAATTCTCCTTTATGTACTCTTCCATAATTTGGTTCTCCTTTATGGAAAGAGCATATACTTTGCCTCAAGGAGGCATGGTACCAGGATGAATATCTATGGCACAATCATATGGTCTATGTGGAGGCAGTTTCTCTGCTTCTCTTTTATCAAATACAGCCCTGAGGTCGGCATATTGGTCAGGAACCTCTGTAGACAATGGAGGAGCTGTGGGTGTGTTCAGGGCACCGACATGCTGAATGGGTATTAAACAAGTCCCAAAACAAGCAGGACTCCAAGACAGTATCTCTCCCTTAGCCCAATCAATAACAGGATTATGTTCCACCAACCAAGGGAAACCAAGTACAACAGGATTGGAAGGTGAGTGGATAACTTGGAATTTGATCTTTTCTTTATGCAAGAGACCAGTAGTAAGAACCACTGTAACCGTATCGTGAGTAATCCTAGGGCAGGATAACGGTCTGCCGTCTATGGCTTCGACGGCTAAGGGTGTCTCTCTTACAACCAGAGGTAGAGAAATGGAAGAAGCGTAGTTAACATCGATAAAGTTGCCAGCAGCCCCAGAATCCAAAAAGTGGTAGTATGTGTGGTCTTGGTCTCCCAAGCCAAGGATACTGGTAACATAAGTTTAGTGTCTTGACAGGAGACATGCACGTCACACCAAAGGTCTGTCTTCTCAGCTGCCTTACGTGCGTAGTTTTCCGGCTTATCATGCATCTTAGGACGAGTAGGACATTGAAATCGTACAGGTCCCCCCAAACCACAATTACAGGCACAATCCCTCACGAAAACGCCTTGTTCTCTCTTCCTCTGTAAGCCTAGTACGGCCTAGTTGCATAGGCTCAGAGGGAGGAGATAACTCTCTTGGTGGTGCCTGAAAGACAGGGGCCAACCTAGGTAACAGTCTCTTTGGCTTCTCTCTTGGAGTCCTTCTGTCCCTTATCTGATTATCCAGATCTATACAATAATCAATGAGTTCACACAATACCTCAGGTAGTTTACGTGGAGCCAATTCATGCATCAATGACTCTGATAACCCCTCCATAAAAGCCAAAACCAGTGTCTCATTTGTCCAGTTCACATCAGAGATCAAGGTTTTAAATTCTATGGCATAATCAGAAACAGTCCTGTTCCCTTGACGTATGCGGAACAAGGATTTGCCAGCTACCGTGGCCTTTCTGGTAGGATTAAATGTACGTTGTAACTCGGCTATGAATTCTTTATAATCCCGTATGATAGGCTTCTCTGCCTCCCATAATGGAGTCGCCCATGTCAATGCTCTGCCAGACAGATGATTAATAATGAACCCCACTTTGGCAATGTCAGAGAAAAACATCTGTGGATTTAATTTAAAATGAATATCTACATGGACCAAAAATCCCCGGCACTCTGAGGGAGTACCGTCAAACCTCATAGGAGCGGTCATGTGTACCTGGGATGTCTGAACGACAGGGGACACAGGTATATCAAGCTCTAGTGCAACCCCAGCTGGTTCCAGGTGAGCCGTACGAGTCAGGATAGTTTGTAAGGCAATAGCAAACTGATCCATCCTATGATCCTGCTCATCCTGTCTGGATACAAAGTTAGCCAAGTGCTGTGTTAAGTCTGCGGGATCCATAGTGGCCAGATCGTAATGTCATGGTTCCCAGATCCCACCACGCAGTACTTAACACCCCACACTCCACAGAGCCCAGAAGCTACCAACAGAGTAGCCGTGAAAGATCTCTAACTGTCTGGTCCTTAGAATTGGCCAGGTAAACTAGCTAGACAGAAAGGGTTAACAACACGGGGAGTAGTCAGCCAAGCCAGAATCAGGAATACAGAGTTCAGAATGGTCAAATGGAATAGCCGGGTCGATATCAAAGCAGTGGCGTAGTACAAGAAAATGGTCTAGGGCAACAGAAGGCAGAATAGTCAGAAACAAGCAGAGGTCAATAACGGGTTAATTCAATATAGCAGTCAGGTACAAGGAGCTCAGGTATGGATAACCACGATCTGGCAACTGCTGAGAATACACTGAGGGTTTTTAAAGACCTTCACCAGGCAACCCCCCACTCAAGCCGCGCCTCATGCAACCACCTCCCTGCCTGTCTCCATTTAAACTGGGCATTGGTCAGCGAGCAGCATCAGACATGCTTCCCTCAAGCACACAGGTAGGGCTGGAAGCTCCCAACGTTACAATTAATATCTATCGGGTCTTTCCCAGGTTTGGGGAGCAAAACTATAGAGGCCAAAAGTGACTCCTTAGAAAAGGGGGTTCCTTTCCTTGTCTCATTAAAAAGGCGACATAGATAAGGCATCAAAACTGAGCAAAAGCCTTGTAATATTGGCCTGTAAAACCATCCGGACCTGGGGCCTGAAGTGATTTCATTAAACCAATTACTGTTCTAACCTCCTCTTCAGTAATGGGTGAAGCCAATTTATCTGATTGTGCCTCGCTAAGGGATGGAAGTGAAATATTATTTAAATAGGAGTTGATATCTTCTCGTAATGTAGAGTTATCTAAAGTGTGTGCGGGAGAGTGCCCTTAAGGTCTGAGAAGTAAGTTGTAAAGGCATCTCTGATGCTTTCAGGTGTTTTATGAATCTGTCCTTTTTTATCCTTAATTAATGAAATCATAGTAGTTTTACCTCTTGGTCGTAGAGTCCTAGCTAAAATAGTGTCAGTTTTATTAGCACGTTCATAATATTGTCTTCGAGACCATAAGAGTGATCTACTCACATCCTCCAAAAAAAGTTGATTAAGATCTTGTCTGGTGCATGTGAGTTGTGAGAATATGTCTGCTGATGGGCTGTGTTTATGTAGAAGCTCTAAGTGTCGAAGGGTAGTCTGAAGGGAGGAG
Source organism: Leptobrachium leishanense (assembly GCA_009667805.1). NCBI lineage: Eukaryota > Metazoa > Chordata > Amphibia > Anura > Megophryidae > Leptobrachium > Leptobrachium leishanense. Next base: position 25,522 of record RXON01003129.1, read on the forward strand.
ATTGATTCGTATTTCTGGCCTTTATAATAAGATGCTTGGCTTAAAAGAGTGCCTCTAATTACTGCTTTATGAGCGTTCCAAAGTGTGAAAATAGATATATCAGATACATCATTGAGTGAAAAATAAGATTCCAATGTCTTCTGTATCACTTTTCTTACCCCTGGTTTAGATAATAGAAGGGGGTCTAATCTCCAATGTCTATCACCCCCATATGCTAATGTTCTTGTCTTCATAGTCACATCAGCATGGTCAGACCAAGTGATTGAGCCAATTGAAGAATCAGTAACTATGGGAACGCAGTTAGATTAAATAAGAATGTAATCTGTGAATAAGTAGAATGAACCTGAGAAAAAAAGGAGTAATCTTTCTCCGAAGGTTCTTGTACTCGCCATATATCAATCAATCCTAGGGAGTTTATAAAAGAATGGAACTGTTTATCTTGAGATGATAAGGTTGTTTGAGGGGTTAAGCGCTGAGGGTTAACCGTGCGATCCAAAGGGGGACATAGGGTTGCATTGAAATCCCCACCCACTATCACTCGTCCCTTAGCATGGAGGGCAAGAGAAGCTGAGAGATTTTTCCAAAATTCTTGATCAGGGCCATTCGGGGAAAATACAGAAATCAATGTGTACCATTGCTCTAAACATGTTCCCTGTACTACTTATATTCTACCCCCAGAATCTGAGACCACATTTGAAACTTGTATAGGGCAAGAATTTCGAAGCAGCACCGCTACCCCATTCCGTTTAGAGATAGAGCAAGATGTGTATACCCTTGAATAGGCTGGATCCATTAACCGGAAAGCTGCTGAAGTTGAGATTCTAGTCTCCTGTAAAAAGGCAATATCGATAGATTTGCGTCTAATCTCCGAAAGAGTAGCCTTCTTTTACGTGGAGAATTCAGACCTTTTATCACGGTTCCCAGATCCCACCATGCAGTTCTTAACGCCCAACACTCCACAGAGCCCAAAAGCTACCAACAGAGTAGCCGTAGAAGAATCCCTAACTTTCTGGTCCTTAGAATTGGGCAGGTATTAGCTAGACAGAAAGGGTTAAGCAAAAGACAATGTCGTAATACAAAACCAGGTTAGCAACACGGGGGTAGTCAGACGAGCCAGAATCACAGGAATAGAGTATAGAATAGTCAAATTGAATAGCGGGTCGATATCAGTGCAGAAGCGTAGTACAAGAAAATAGTCTAGGGCAACAGAAGGCAGAATAGTCAGTAAACAAGCAGAGGTCAATAACAGGTTAAATCACGAGAGAATTCAGGTACAAGGAGCTCAGGTATGGATAACCACGATCTGGCACTGCTGAGAAGGAACTGAGGGTTTTTAAAGACCTTCACCAGACCGCGCCCCCCTCACAAGCCGCGCCTTATGCAGCCACCTCCCTGCCTGTCTCTATTTAAACCGGGCGTTGGTCAGCGAGCAGCATCAGACATGCTGCCGTCAAGCACACTGGAGAGGCTGGAAGCCCCCAACGTTACACCTTTCACATTCAGAGAAAAAAATTAACATCAGATATCATTAAAGAGAATCAAAAAAGGTTGCATAAGTCCTTTCATCATGCCCCCTCACTCCGGGCCTCGACTCCCCCTGCTCCCCTGCAACGGAGTGAGGGGGGGAAAGGCATGAGGAAATGAATAGGGAAAAAAAAAGTAGCTCATATTTCCCAGCGGGGCAAAAAAAGAATAAAAAAAGAAAAAAGAAAGAGAAAGTAAAGAAGTCCAAACGAGTGGATATTCCAAAGGAGCGTAACATTGAGGGAAGGAGAAAAAAAAAAGGGAAAAACCAGCAATGATTTGGAAATCAATCACGCTGCCGGTGCCCCGATTAGCTGCAAAGAGAAAAAAAAACAAAAAAACAACTACATCTTGTAACCGTCTTACAGTCTAGAATTCATTGCTCAAAATATAGTGCTTACTAAACTTTATTTACTTATAACCCTACTAGGTGTAAAGCCTGCCCAGAGGGCAGTCTATTGATAAGTGTGGTGCGTTGTGCTTGGTTCGGTGCCATTTATTGTGCTGTGTTTGGCTCTGTGCTCGGCTCTGTGGCGTTTATTCTGTTGTGCTCGGCTCTGTGCCGTCTATTGTACTGTGCTCGGCTCTGTGGAGTTTATTGTGCTCGGCTCTGTGGCGTTTATTCTGTTTTGCTCAGCTCTGTGCTGGGCTCTGCACATCGGCTCTGTGCTCTGCTCCGTGCCGTATAATTGTGCTCTGCTTTTTATTGTGCTCTGCGCCGTTTATTGTGTTGTGCTTGGTTCTGTGCTTGGCGCCGTTTATTGTGTTGTGCTTGGTTCTGTGCTTGGCGCCGTTTATTGTGCTGTGATTGTCTTGTGCCGTTTATTGTGCTGTGCTCTGTGCCGTATATTGTGCTGTGCTCGGCGCTGTGCCGTTTATTGTGCTTGGATCTGTGGCGTCTATTGTGCTGTGCTTGGCTCTGTGGCGTTTATTGTGCTGTGCT
>RXON01003130.1:0-20909 GCA_009667805.1 Leptobrachium leishanense
AAAACGAAAATTTACAAAATCCGAACGAACCGAAAAAAAAATTGGTGCTCAGCCTACCCTGTGTCCTGTCCTGCTCTGTCTCTGGCATTTTCATTCTTTTATGATTATATTTTGCCAATTGTTTGTTTATGCTTTCCCTTTTCTCCTTACACCCTACTGTCCCCTTTGGATTCCGTCTTACGCTCAACATACGATCATCATAATTCCGTTTTTCCAATTATTTCTTGCTGTATAATTCATGAGAAGTGATTTTTCCCTGTCAGTGGTTTTCTGGAAAATCACATGACAGTAGCGCGGTTAAGTATACATAGAGAACTTTTTAGAGGTTTTTATTGTGAGATGCACTGATAAAAATTCAACAGAAAAGTCCTTCCAAAATCCTTTCCTTAGCAGAATGTTCTGAGGATCTCAAAAAGAAAAAACAGGAAAAACAACACAAATAGTGCAATATTGTTATACACGTGGAAAAAAGGTGTCATCTGCGCTCGTTTCTATGTGTTCCATGTACAACAAAACTGAGGTATGCTCATACACACTGCACATTATTGTGAGTTTTATTCCTCTGGCGCGCTCAAATGCTAGGGGATTATCCACTAAGTTCCAGCGTGCTAAAAAAAAAAAAAGCCCTATTAAAAATTGTTGGTATAGTGATTCTGAGAAACACCAGTACTTTTCAAAACCATTGTAATATCCTGTAATATCCTGACTTGACTATTGTAATAATCTTCTAGGTGGTCTCCCTCTCTCCTGCCTCTCACCCCCCCCCCTACAATCCATTCTGAATGCCTCTGCCAGGCTCATCCACCTCACCAGCCGCTCGGTCTCTGCTGCTCCTCTCTGCAAATCCCTTCACTGGCTCCCCATCCACTGCAGAATTAAATTCAAAATCCTTACCCTGACCTACAAAGCTCTCACTAACTCTGCTCCCCACTACCTGTCCTCACTAAACACCAAATACACCCCAGCCCGATCCCTAAGGTCAAACAGTGACCTGCGCCTAGCTTCTCCCCGCATCACCTCTTCCCATGATAGACTGCAGGATTTCTCACGCGCAGCCCCCATCCTCAGGAACGCTCTCCCTCGTAGGTCAGACTTTCCTCTAGTTTCTCTTCCTTCAAACGCTCCCTTAAGACATTCCTATTCAGGGAAGCCTACCACACGTCTCACTGACGCAACCAGTCCATCACTCTCACCTTGCAGTCCATCACTCTCACAGTCTCACCTTGCAGTCCTCTCCTCCTGTTTCCACCCTCAACCCTTCTAGATTTTGAGTTCCCACGGGAATAGGGCCCTAGTTTCCTTCTATACTGGTTTGTCAAATGTTGTTCAATGTATTCTAACCCTGACTATACTGTGCCCATTGTACAGCGCTGCGAAATATGCTGCCGCTTTACAAATAAAGATTAATAATAACTATAATTGAAACCGCAAAAGGAAACGCTGCACTGCTTAGTTCGCCTTTTGCCATTTGTTGTATAATTTTGAGAAGCACCTGCATTTCCTGGCACTGTAATATTGGCTTTATTTTTTTGGGGGGGTTTTTTGGAACGCTGGCACCCCATAGGGTTGTAACAGTAGTTGTAGTTCACGTAAAATAACACTCTGTTACAACAACTGTCCAATTATTATTTGTTTATTAGCTTAAAACACACTTTTTCTGACTCCGGAAACACTGCTCATCCCTCTCAGCTCAGGGCTTCTGAAAACCAGAGCTTCTTGCAGCTCTTCTATGCAATTTGCACACTAATGCATATTGCATTTCTTAGGTAAGCAAAGTGTGCATCGCTCAGAACATGCGTACTTTCTGTCAGCAAGTCAAGCTGTGCCACGCAGAACGATGGAACGGCTGCCTCTCTTATGATGCTCACTATCGTGGGTGGTCTGAGACACAGTGATGTCAGCAGCAGAGCGTGCTCTGACGGATCTGGTTACTTGTCAGGGGCAGATCCAGACACACTATTTGTTCCCAGTCTCACTCTGCTCACAGCCAGAAAAAGCACCGGATTGGGCCACCCTTCTTGACGTGGTAAAAGAGAGGAGTATTGGATTTAGGCTGGTGTCAGACGAGCGCATTTTGTACGGACTGTGCGTCCGTGCAGTACGGACGCACGTTCTGACGGAAGACTCGGTAGTGGCCACACACCCGTTATTTTTGACTGATTTAGAGAAAAAGAGGAACCTATGGAAAATAATATTAATATGAAAAATGATACAAATTGATACATGATATCAAAAAACATTTTGTCCTTCAAGGTGCTGGACGTCAAAAATGCAGACTGTCTGACTTCTTCCCATCACTCACACACAAAGCTATGCGGACGTGGCGCACTCCGTGCGTCTGTCTTAGCGGATTGACATTCTTGCCTAACTTGCGTCCGTTTGCTGCGTCTGTTGTGCGTCCGCAGTTCGGTGCGGACGCACTTTGTGTGTTGTTCCCTATTGCTCGTAATTCTATACTAGCACGGACGTTAATATGTGCGCAAAAACGGGCGTGATCAATGCGTTCGTCTGACACAAGCCTAAATGGGGCAGTTTTATGGAATGTTAAATGATTTTGCAATTGCCGAATCCTTTAACATCAGCTGTTAGGAGATGCTAACTTTTGGCGTCCCGCATCCCTACGGTAATTTGCGCCTGAACATTGTAATACCTCACCACTTATCGAAACGCTAAGATTGTTTGCGCTCCCCATATTAAGTATCGGATGCACAAAATACAGAAAGCTTGCTCAAGCTGCAAGCCGCTAACTGATTTCACCCCAGTGTAGCATCAGGAATGTAATATGAATGCCATGCATTAAACTTAGCCCTAACGATTATATATTGAGGTGCCACATTTGCACCAACTCTTGAATAGAGCCCATGATTTGCAGTTTATTTTTTGTTTAAATGCATAGTAGCATTACTGCCATTCTAACACTAGATGGCAGCAAATCACTGTCATCTGTCACCACACCATGCTTTATAGTGAGCAAGATTCTTGTTTCCTATTGGTTGACTGGATCATATGACCAGAAAGGTATTGTATGAGGAACATGAGGATGTGCTGTGCTTTGTAATATTCTGTGTCCTTTGGACCTGCTCCTTGTTTCGCCATGTCCTTTTCTAGCATTCAGCGAGATGCTGCTGTTGGCGTTGCGCTGTTGGGGGTCAGTTTTGCTGTTGGACTTTACATTGGTGAGTTCTCTGCAATTCATAAACCTGGTCATATTGTTTCTTTCATATTTCACACTGCAGTCTTTCATAATTCAGGTGCAGAACACCTCTTCTTAAATGCAATTCACATTGATTTATTTTACCTGTTTTATGCCCTATGTACAATGTTGTATGACATGCTGGAGCTTAAATATAAATAATCAAATCAGACGAGTAATATATTACTGTTTAGAGCTTTCATTATGTTGGTCACACCACCACCACCAAAACACCTGCCATGTAAGATTGACAATGGGGATCTATCGCTGGTATGTGTACGTGAGGTTATTCTTAAGTTAAAGATCGCTTTTAGCAGCGCTATACCTTTCAATATAGAAAAGCTAAGCTCATCTGAGCAGGGCCCTAAACACCTCTTGTTTCTGAATTTTTTGCTTGGTTTCATTCCTCTCTTATTTACTGTATTGTTTGTGCTATATAAATGATAAGAGGGGCAGCCAAAAAGGTCTGTCTTCTGCTGTTGGACTAAATCTTCCGTAAAGCTTTTCCAGCATAAAAATCTACCTTTCTGCTTCTTAGAACTGGATTCATACAATACATGACTTTTGACATTACACATTGTCTAAGTATTTTGTTGTATTGTCTAATGGAGTTATCTGTGTCTCTAATAACGATTGGAGCTCGGCATTTCAGGCTTGTGAATGACCACTTTTAATAAGACTTTAGTGCCGGGTTCCTCTTGTTACTTGATGAAGTACCTGTGGTGGTTCTTGACTGCTCTGGGTTCCTTGAGCACCAAACTCTGGGCAATATTCCAAAGTTGGTGTTAACCGAGCCATAGGCATCTCTACAGGGGGGCACTGGGAGGCAATTGCCCCCTAGGTTATACCTTGCCCCCCCATGTGCCCCCCACCAGAAATCAGTATCCTGCTTCCCCCACATATTTGGAATCCTGTATCTCTGTTCCTTTGCATCGTATAAGGACGATCTAGGTGCAATTGGAAAGGGCAGATTCTGGCCTTTCCAATGATATCCAACAGGACCATATTCAGTGTAAACTAAAACTCATAATTTTTTATATAAAAAGGTGCTTGTAAACGTTTGCACAGGGTTGAAATGGTTCAGCATTGAACGGGTGAACGTTCAGACTATATATTACATTGTGTATTACTTTAGTTTTTTCCTTTGTTTAGTTGTGTATTAAGGGTTAATGGGCAGGTTACATCCCTCAGAGTTTACATTTCATTTTTTTCCTTGATTTATGACATTTTAGGGGTTAATGGGTAGCTACATGCCTCACTGTTTATTATTTTTATTGTATTTTCCTGGGTTTATGGAAGTTAGAATCTAAAGGGTCTATTCATTTTTAGATCCTTTGCTTTTCATCACATTTCGGGGAATTCATTTCACCGAAAATATTGCAAATTCCCTATTTAGCAAAAGGTCACTGTAATTTGCTATAATTGGAGTCGCTGTAGCAGTCATTCAGCGAAAACTGCCGAATTGCGATAAATAAAATATTGAGTTTAAGCATCAGGTTAGTACAATAAAAAGGCATCATTGCATCACATTACTCTGGGATCATGGAATCTTATTTATATATACTTATTTAGGGCACTATTACCTGGTGTGAGCTAACACTTGCGTCAGCATGTTTTCGCATTAGCGGTGGGTTTATTCAGGCTAGCGCCTGATTAACAAATCGTTTGCCTCTCGCTACAAATGGTAAAAATCACTTAGCGCATCGTTATTAGCGATTTGTCCCGTAAGCTTACTGTACTTTCCACGTCCTATACTTTACATGGGGAGCGCTAGAGATCTCTAGCGTTTTTGCAACTAACAAATCACTTTGTGCCAGCGCTAATTTTCTGAGGGAAGCTAATCACAAAATTTTACCTACTGCTCAACCCTGGTGCTAAATCCAAATAAACTGAAAAAACAGGTCCTCACCCAAAATTAACCGGAAAATGAAAGGAATGCAGCACAGGTGTTCTCTTGGCCCCATACACCATGGTAATGGATCTGGTCAGCAATGTCGCTGCTGTTGCAGTAGACTTTATTATAAATGTATCCTTTATCCACATATGTCCTAATTCTAATATATTGCCTCATTTTAAACATTTTATGCTGGGGGTTATTCATAGTATGTAAGCGGTTGAGTATTAGGGTGACCGTGTGGACCATGTTTAAAGAGACACGTGAATAAGTCTTGCCCTGAAACATGTATTATTTATATGCTGCAGCAGGGAAATTATTGTGGCTCACCTGGCCTTCCTTTTGGATCTATTCAATGCAGTGTAATGATTCTACATGCTGTCGGGTGGCATTTATCATGCAATGCCCTTCAGCCTTAATTAATATATGTGTGCATATAAACATGGATAATACGGTCACCTTGGAGGATTTTAATAATGCAGAGTGTGAGGGCTCTTGGCTGGATGTGTTCATACTTATACGAGCTTGTGAGGGCAGGGGATAGGTATGGCCCGGCACTCTGCACTGGAAAAAACTGAAAAACGGTCCATCCTGTACAGAACCGCATTAGTGCTGAGTTTTGGCCCAGGTCTTAGCGATTCCCTAGCATTCGCTAAACGACGTTGTACGCGGACTCCCGTGGACAAGGTGATCTGTTAGGTCGTCAAGCACTGCGTTTTAGCGACTCGTGCTAAATTTTTCCTTTAGTGATGGCATTTTAGCTCACACCAGGTGATAGAGCCCTTAGTTTTTTCAGTGTTATGATTTAGTGGCAAAAATTATTAGTGCCCCCCCCCACACTTTTGACTGTGGTATCTTATGTGCCCCCCCTAAATATTGTTCCTAGAGTCGCCACTGACCAGAGCTGTTGTAAATTTAGCAACTCCAGAGACTATAATGGATCTGTTAAGATTACAACATACGTATATGGATTAGAGCCCTGTATGTTGGGAAGAGTGTTTTTGGTCCTGTGTGTAATTTTCTTTTATCTGCATCCTGAACCATTCTTGCAGATGTCAGGTCCACTATATGAAAAGGTTTTGTGTTAATTACAGTATTTTCTAGATTAAGATTTAATCCATTTTCTATTTCTAGTGGTAGTTTTGGCAGCTTCCTTATTATTTTGATTTGTTCTATCATTTGTACATATCCATTCAGGCTTTACTCAAACACAGAAATAGTAAATCCAAGAGGAATATGTTACATTATAAACAGGTTAGGAGTGTCTTGCGTGTCTTTTACATCGCAGTGATTCATTCGTCAGATCTGGTGTAACAACTGCTACAGTAAAACATCTTCCAAAATACTGCATCATTCATGACATATTCTATAGAACATTTTACTACGTAACGGAAGATTAAATAGATACAATTATTGAAATATTTTTAGCCTAGATACCAGTAATTAAAATTCCACCCTCAGTGTAAAATGTATCATCCTCATAATATACATGTCATCCTAATACATTGAAGGTGCCGCTTTGTATTTGGGGAAGCAGTGAATGTTCCCTGGTCACTGATCACCACCTGTCACAAGTGCCGGATCATAGACCTTATGGGCTTGGCCCCTCTGCCCCAGGGATGTACAGTCCGGGTTGGCTTTGGAGGCAAAGCCTCACATTTCATTGCACTGACAACGTCCTGCTGAAATAGATGAAAATAATTTTTAAAGTTTGCCAAATTTGCTTTTCTTTCTGTCAGTCCTGTAGAGCTCATCGTCTGTGTGTTCGCAGCCTGTCAGATTCACATGTAACTGGATGGAGGGTCCCGCACAGTAACAGGACCACCCGTCCATCCAGCTTCATGCTGCGGGACAGTCTGCGTGACTAAGGTGATGTCACGACTCATTGTGAGGGGTTGCAGGTTCAAGCCCAATGTGCGGTTACAAAGTGGAGAGAGACGGATATGTAGGGGTTCAAAGAATAAAATGTTTATTATGAGGAATAAACCACAGGAGTAAATCAATAGGGGACACTGTATAAATAATAACCGCAGTATTGAAGGTGGCTGGGCCAGAAAGAAATGGGACTATTAGATACACACAATATACAGGACAGGACACACTAAGCAGACTGGACAGGAGAGGGTGGACAGGACACAGAATACTTTAACCAGACACAGAGGAGCAGAACATGAAGAGGGCTGCGGAATATGCTGGCGCTTTATAAATAAAGAATAATAGTAATAAAATAAGGCTTGGGTCAGACCAGCGCACTTTTAACGTGCGTTCTGGCGCACATAATTACTGCCGCACTAGCAGCAGATGACGGGCAATGACGGCCAATATATGATGTACGGCCGCACAAATGTCCGGCCTGCAACGCAAGTGGAATTTGAACGCATTTTTCTGAGAACGCTGAACCGCTATTACTGAGTGCGCTGCTGCGGCATACCGGCGTGTTGGCGTGATTAGGTGATGTCAGACACTGCTAATGTCCAGCCTACATAACGTCCAGACGCAAAAGAGTTTTATTGACGATCCGTACAAAATCACACCCGAAAATGTGCATCGCCTGACCGTTTTTGCGCATTCCGTGAAAAAATACATCAATGCGTTCGGACGCACTTTTTCACATTCGCGGGAAAAAATGCTTTCGTCTGACCCTAGCCTAAGGCTAATGTCAGACAAACGTATTCTGAGCACACTGTGCGTCTGTGCACAACTGTCGTACTTTCTGACTGATGATACTGTAGACACCACACAGTCCGTTTTTTTTGACCGACGTTTTTTTTGACGTAGATGGGAAATAAAATTAATATGTAAAATGAAAAAATTCATACATGATATGAAAAAACATTTTGTCCGTCAAAAATGCAGTCCGTCTGCCTACGTTCCATCACTCACACACAAAGCTACGTGGACGTCGCGCACTCTGTGCGTATGTCCTAGCGGTTTGACTTTCTTGCCTAAATTGCGTCCGGTGCCACGTGCGTTGTGCGTCCTCACTTCTGTGCGGGTCTTTTGATCATAATTTTATGCTACGAGGACATTAAAATGTTCGGCAACACGGGTGTGATCACTGCATTCGTCTGACACGGGCCTAAAGAGAAATCAGGAGGCACAGATTAACTAAAGAACACACTTACTGAAATGAGTAGAACAAGGAGAGGGCTGAGGACCAGGCGACACAGAGGGCAGAGGTTTAAACACAATATTCAGACAAGGTATCAGAAAGGGGCAAATACGTTAGAATGGTCAAAGTTCAAGCATTGGACGTGGCAGACAGCTGGAAGTGGGGTGGTCAATGTCCATAGCAGAAGTCATACACTGGTAGATCAGAGGTGCTTGAAGTTCAACACAATATTATACTGGAACAATATGGAGGGTCACAGTGGGAGCTCAGGAATATGGATGTAAACAACAATGGAGGGTCACGATCAGAGTCCAGGAGCAATGGAGGGTCATGGTGGGAATCCAGGAACAATGGAGGGTCACAGTAGGTGTCCAGGAATATGAATAGAAGACAACAATGGAGGGTCAGGGTGGGAATCCTTGGAACAGGAGGAGCTGTGCTCTGCACACTGGTCAGGATCCAATGAGGAATTGAGTGAGGTGCAGAAGCACGCCTTCTTGGGTGGAGTGCCACTATACATGAGGCCCAGGTCCAGCCCACACCTAAGACTGGGAATCACCGTGAAACTTGGAGTGGATTCCTGGGCACCTGGATCTGAGGCAGGGGAAAACCTGGTCTGGAGTTTTCCTGGAGAGGGGAATGGTGCCTATTAAGTCTCTTTGCGGCTCTGGCGATGAGCACCATGACAGGTGAACCAGAGCTTTCAGCTATCTCCCTCATCCATTTATCTCCATAGGAGATACAATCCAATGAAAACGCAGCATCAGCCCAAGTTCTTTTCTATTTTTTTTTTGTATTCAAAGTTTTTATTTTGATAAAGAGTCAACGTAACAACATACAAAGCATGGAATGGCCTCGCAGGGCCATGAAACATCAAAGAAAACACATCAGGAAAAAACAAAGAAGTCATCTAACGGAAATCACATACAGTATTAGCAATGAACATCCCCAAAGAGGGGGGTCTCATCGAGGGTAAAAAACAAAAATAAATTTAAAAAAAAGAATTTGAAGAGAGTCAGCAGTGAATCATACAAGTAAATAATAAATGGTCTCGCAGGGTCAAACAATAAACATCACTGAATAGTAAGTTAGGGGGGGTGGACAGACACACCAAAAAGTGCTCCAGGACCCCGATTTTTTTTTTTTTTAGATATATTAAAAAAAGGGGGGAATGGAAAAGGTGGCAAAGGCCAAATGTGTGACTGTCCTGGCACAGTCCCGAAGGTCCGAGGTACCGTAGGAGGCCATGGACATGTGCAGGTCACAAAGGCCGGGGTACATGAGGGCCAAGTGCGGCAGACAGAGCAATGGTGGCCGCCACAGTGGCATGCCCCAAGTTGCCCCAACGCCCAAAAAAAAAGAGGGGGGGGGGAGAGGGTCTGCAGCACGAGGTGGCGTGGTGAAAAATAAAAAACATGGGAAAGGGAGGAGAAAAGGGTGTGAAATGGGGTATAGTTTGCTAATAATATGTCTCAGTGGGGGGGGGGAATAAAAATGAAGGGGGGGACAGATAAAAGCAAAAGTCTCAGGAGATATCAGCCCCCGAGGGGGTATCATCAGTATGGACTCAAGTTTGCAGGGCAAGGAGGGAAGTGACAGCTGTCCCAAGTGTATGTACACAAAATGAGGGGTATAATGGTGAGCCAGGGAGGGTTGTCATGAGAAAACAAAAAGGTGTAAGGGACGGAAGCAGGGGGTCGTCATCAAGGTAAATAATCACATGGAGTCTACAGGTGTAAAAGGGGGGGACAACAAAAAGTTTCATCTAGTAGAGAAAAACCGCATCAGCCAGTATCTCGGAAGGAAAGTACGTGGAAAGCAGGGAGGGTGCCAGGAGAAAGGCCAGGGTTCACCGCCCGCGGACGCCCGGCAATAGGAAGCCAGATGTGCAGCTCCACCGGGGCACAGGCCACATGACGGCTTGCCTCATCACTATCTTGAAGGAGGGCCACAGGTAGCACCGCGGCAAGAGACGGGGCGAGATATCCAGCCCGTGTTGCCTCCCTGGTCAGCACGGGAAAGTTCACCCTCACCCCCAGACTCTGACCGGGTCTCCCAAGCTCCGTCATCGCTCCAGGCGGCCCAGTGTGGTCTAGCAATCCGTGATCGGTGGGAACGTCGGGATCACTCAGCGATGCTGTCTCCTCTGTCGGCTGTGCAATAGGAAGCTGTGGCGCCGAGTCAGCGCTTTCAATCCAGGGGTCACTAGACTCCACCCGCGTTATGCAGCCGTGCGAGTCCGCAGCCCGCTGGAAGCTCCCACGCGTCTCCACGTCCAAGGCGCTCTCACTCCTGCCACTCCGCAGGACCTCTGTGAAGCGCCGCAGATCACCGCGCGTCAGTGGGCGCTCTTCATCTTCCAGCGCCAGCAGCATGTCCTCCAGGCACGAGAATGCCCATTCCATGCTGGACATGGAGGAAAGTAGCAGTCTTGCGAAGCTCCGCAGCGCAGGCACCCCAAGCACCCCTCCTGCATGGTCAACTGGAAAGGCCGGGAGACAGGGGCCCTCTGTCCCCCCAGCCTTCTTTATCTCCTCACTGTGTGAGCTGGGGTACCACGCTGCGGCCGGAGGTCTCAAGATGGCCGCCATGGCAACTCTCGGTCGGGATACAGGCAGGGCCTACAGTGGAAACACGGCTGGCACCCTCCGGAGGCTGCCAGACCACAGCCGGACCCACTGAGCCAGGGTAAGAGAAATCGAACCGGGAACGAGACCCTCTAATTGGGAGCAGCAGGGAGACCTCAGAAGTCCGGGTGCAGGCCCCAAAATGGCCACTGGCCGCACCTCCTACAGCAGTAACGGCCGTCAAGTGTCTCTGGTCCGAGGGGGGGCAGAACGGGCCCCGGACAACTCACCCCGATGGCTGGCTACTCAGGGAGTCCAGGTGCGGAGAGTCTGCGGAGAAAAGTCAGCTAAATGTCCGCAATCAGTGAAGTCAGAGCGGTTCTTTTCTTTTGAACATTTTTAGACACCGTGGCAGCACCTGTTATTTTGCCTCAAATGCAAGGAGGCCTGGAAGGTGGCGTTTGATCAACGTGCTGCCTGGGCTGCCCACTACACATGTAAAACCCCTTGTACTGAGCTGCTATCTGGGCCCTGAGTTGAGCCCAGTGCATCCTCGTGACCATGTCTGCAGCCTGGATGGACAGTTGCCCGGCAGTGCTACTTTTTGTACGTCTGATATGGTTAGTTCCCATCTGTTTAATATTACATGAAAAGTTCTTCTTCTACGTAGTTACATAGGCCGAACAAAAGACCTGCGTCCATTGAGTCCACCCTTTCACACATCACCTACTGCCGTTGACCTTAAATATGTAAGGTTAGCTAAGATCTGAGACTCTACAAAATAATCATTTGTCCTGTCTATGACAGTCTCTTCCACTGAGTGTAGAACTTGTTATGTAACTGTTATATTCTTGATCATCACTTACCACATTGTTGGCAAACAACCTGTCTATAAAACTGTACGGACCAGTGTTTGATAACCTTACATCACTTCACAATTAGTAGCCATTAAACATGGAAAACAACTAAACCTTTTTAGGATCCAAGGAAACTGTACACTGTATATGCATTTTGTATTCCTATCCAGATATTTAGGAGCCAGAGATAAAATCCTTGTAGCATGTGGTCGTCTGCCTCCGGGATTTATCTAGCCCTGATATAGACTGTTAAAATCCAACTGTCATGAAATGTTTGTTTCCATTTAGGAAAGCGGTATTTTCTGTTCCGAAGGAGAAAGTCCCAGAAAATTTTTGAGGGCCAGGATGATCCACGTAGATCCTATCTGCTCCGCCTGTCACTGCGGGAACACCCTAGTGCTAAGAAGCTAAGACAGGTTAGTGCCAAATATGACACATCATTCTGTTTTTGTCCTCAAGAAAATAACCTTGGTATGAAAATGCTGAGTTCTCACGTCTGCTTGTTGAGTCTCAAGGGGTATGGAAAGCATTGCTGTGTTCAGATTCTTATAGGTGATAGAATAGTAGCAATTGACAGAAAATGTTATTTGCAGGAATGTCGAAGTACTATATATATTGTATAAACCTTAGGGACGCACCGATACCAATTTTTTAATACTGAGTACGAGTACCGATACTTTTTTTTCAGGTACTCACCAAAACCGAGTACCGATACTTTTATTTAGGTCCAAGTCTTTATAGTGGGGAGCCGCTAAGCTATACCGGCAACTACCTTACGTGCACACTGGTATTGGCCCCTGGAGTTTGTAGGACAGTTACAAGTTTTTATAAAGTGCTAACAAGTTCCGTAGCGCTGTACAGTGGGAGGCCGAACAACAAATAAGCATACAGGTTAAACACACAGTACAATAGGTGAGAGGACTCTGCTCAAGAGCTTACAATCTAAGAGAATAGGGGTGACACCCTAGGTGAGGGTTAATAGAAAATGTGAAGTGTTGGGGGCGCATGTGGGCAGTGTGGGAAGATGGTGCAGAAAATGTTCATAGGGGGATTAGGGAGTGAGCTGAAAAGCTTCTCTAAAGTAATGTGTTTTCAGAGACTTCCTGAAGGACTGGAGAGATGGGGAGAGACTGATGTTGCAGGGGAGGGAGTTCCATAGAAAGGGCGCAGCTCGGGAGAAGTCCTGAATGCGGGAGTTGGGGGTGAAGCTGATAGCATCAGATCATTGGCAGAGCGAAGTGGTCGGGATGGGATGTACCTGTTAATAAGGGAGGAGATGTAGGCAGGGGCACGGTTGCGGAGAGCTTTGTATGTGAGCACCAATGTTTTGAATTGGATTCTATAGGAGACAGGAAGCCAGTGTGGAGATTGACAAAGGGGGTAGGTGTGAGAGGTGCGTGAGGAGAGGTGGATGAGTCTGGCACAGACATTTATAACAGACTGCAGAGGGAGAATCTGGGATCTCTTAAGGCCAGAGAGAAGGAGGTTACAGTAGTCGAGGTTGGAGATAATAAGAGTTTGGATGAGCATTTTAGCAGAGGTCTGATTAAGACAGGGACGGATGCGTGCAATGTTTTGTAGGTGGAAGTAGCAGGATTTGGTTAGTGACTGAACGTGAGGAGTAAAGGATAGATCAGAGTCTAGGAGGACACCGAGGCAACGAGCCTGAGAGGTAGAGGTAATGGTGGCAACCGTGGCACCATTCAGCTGAAGGGAAATGGGTGCAGGAATGTTAGTTTTAGAGGGAGGGGAGACGAGAAGTTCAGTTTTAGAAAGGTTAAGCTTTAGGAAACGGGAAGTCATCCAGTCGGAGACAGCTGACAGGCAGGCAGTAACACGGTCCAGCACGGGAGGTGAGAGATCAGGAGCAGAAAGGTAGATTTGGGTGTCGTCGGCATAGAAATGATATTGAAGTCCATAGGAAGAGATGAGGTTGCCAAGAGAGGACGCCATGGAGAGAAGTGTAAGCGTATGAAGGGCTGCAGAAGAATTCTGGGAACCATATTTCTTACCATATTTTCAGATTGTACGGATTGTACCTCCCAAAATCAGTCTGGTCACTCATTACACTGCGTGAATTCTTCAGCGATGGAAGTAATATTCACTTTTTTCTTCCTTTCCCATTTCATTTGTATCACCATTTCCATTCTGTTTGATTTGTGCCTTTACTCCCATTTCACTTCAAATTATGCCCCATTCCCATTTTATTTTAATTATACCCTATTCTCTTTTTATTTGAGCCTCATACTATTGGATTTAAGGCAGACTGGAAGGGGGCAGCATCTTTCTTCCTATTGTCCTTTCTTATATAGGTCCAAAATATTTGTTTGTATAACAGAGATGTGTGTGTGTGTGTGTGTATAACAGAGCTGTGTGTGTGTGTGTCAGACTTGCAAAGCAATAAAACTCCTAGCAGCGAGTGTCTAAGTCAGTTGTTCCCAAACCTGAGGACCCGCTGACACGCCAGGTTTGCAGGATTTCTGAAGCACAGCACAGGTGATATGATTTGCTGCTCAGTGATTGCAGGATTCAGTCTGCATTTCCCCATTGTGATCTGTAAAACCTGGCCTGGTTGAGGGTCCCGAGGACAGGTTTGGGAAACACTGGTCTAAGCGATGGTAAATGCTTAAGATCAATATGTGTGAATAAGATATTTTGCTTTTGTTCTAAATCATATTTTTATTTACATACATATCAGACACAGGTTGTGAATATTTGTCTTTATTTTATGCATATTTATTTGATATTTGAGGACAGCAGAATTTGGGGTGCCTTGAACAGCATCGAGACTAATACACTCCTGGTTTCCAGCATCTCTCAGGAATCGCGCCTCATGACGTAAGCAGTGATACAGCCCAGCTTTTGGGAAACCTCGCCAAGCTCATGAAATCCCAGAGGATTCTGGACATAGGTGAGGAGACGGGTCTTTTCCTTTTTAAAATCTAGGCTACATCTCACAATCATGACATTGATGGGTTGTTGTTTTTCTTTCTTTCATCTAACCTTGTTCTTTCCTACATCCTTCTATAATAGCTTCCGTTGGCGCCTTATCTATGGCCGGCATATGGGGGGAAGAAAGTAGTAAAAATGAAATGAATCTTCATATATTCGTGCACTTGTAATAAAGTGCCATTGAGTCATATCTGGCATAATAAGCTTCTGGAAGTGATAGTTTAGCCTTTATGAACTTTACCTAAATTAATTTGGCTTGTTAAAACAAGTGATTTGCATAGTGGTGCACTGCAGAAGCAGCTGTTGGCACAGGGACTCTGCTAGTAAATAAGGCTCGTGCATTTAGATCAGGAAGATCAGGAATAAAAAAATTAATGGATAGAAAATGTTTTAATATGCTGATAAATATTTAAATACAAGTTGCATATCCTTATATTGTCACTGTTATTCTAGGCCTTTGCAAAGTCAGTGTATGGGGGTGTAAGGTGTACACAGCACAGAAAGAAATAGGATTAGAAATAGGAAAATGGAGTTTCCTCTTTTTGCCCTTAAATAATTGGTCAGATGTTGCCGACACCCTCTGCTTAAAGGGACATGCATGCTTTGTCTGTGTGCTTTTAAAGGACCTGCCTGAAATAGACGTCATCGCGCATGCGCGATGATGTCTATTGTGCCCGCCTGGTTCCCGGAGGCTGGGCTGACATCGATGATGTCAGCCCGCACCGGGGGGCCGCCGCGATCGGCCGGAATCCCGGCCAATCGCCGCTGCTAAGGTAGGACGCGCTGAGTGCGTACTCCGCAGTGAAGTGGCCATGCGGCAGGACGCGCTGAGCGCGTCCTCCGCATGGAAAGGGTTAAAAAGGAATATCGAATAATAAAAATTGAATGCATAGAAAGAATTATAAGCTAGAAAATGTTTTAATAAGCTGATAAATATTTAAATACAAGTTGCATATCCTTATATTGTCACTGTTATTCTAGGCCTTTGCAAAGTCAGTGTATGGGGGTGTAAGGTGTACACAGCACAGAAAGAAATAGGATTAGAAATAGGGTACTCTATTGGAAAATGGAGTTTCCTTTTTTGCCCTTAAATATTTGATCAGATGTTGCCGACACCCTCTGCTTAAAGGGACATGCATGCTTTGTCAATGTGCTTTTAAAAACATGCTATGCCTCTTGAATGAGTCAATAGTCTCATTCAGCAGACATAAAAAGCAAGTAAATGTGATATTGTTTCATATCAACCTGCTTTTCTTTCTTGGCATTTTCCACACCCACCTCAGGAGGCAGTTTAAGTTAACCAATCAGTGTGAAAACTCACTGAGCATGTTCGTCTGAGTTGCTCCTCCTCCCTCTTGCAATGTGAGCTGAGGGGAGGGCGGGGCTGACCTTTCACCCCCAGCTACTCCAGAGACCGGGAAGGAAATAAATCCATATACTGTAAACAGGAAGAAAAAAGACGGCAGAAAAAGGGACAACAAAGAAAAGCACAGACACCGCAAGAAACGGTAAAGAGAGAAAGACAGCAAGATAAAGCAGAGAACGCACAAGACAAGGTGCAGTGAGAGAGAGAGCGCACACAAGAGACAGACAGCACAAGAAAGGGTGTGAGAGTGAGTGACTGTGTCAGGGAGTTTGAGTACCACAGTGAGTGTGTAAACCATGAAAGAACGCAACTGAGCGTGCGAGAGCGTGACTGAGTCTGTGTGTGACCGAGTGTGAGAGCGAGTCAGCGGCTGAGAGTGTGTGAGCGAGTCAGCGGGTGAGTGTGACCTTGTCAGCGGCTGAGAGTGTGTGAGCGGGTGAGTGTGTGAGCAAGTCAGCGGGTGAGTGTGAGCGAGTCAGCGGGTGAGTGTGTGAGCGAGTCAGCGGGTGAATGTGTTTCGCTTTCACAGTTGGAGAGATGCTAATATTCAGCTCCTCGGTTTCCCCAGTCTGAGGTCCTGAGCTCCACAGCTTGTGTTAGTTCATACAGTCACAGGTATTTATAAAGCGCTAGCAAGTTCCATAGTGCTGTACAATGAGAGAGGCATAATAACAAATGTAGTATAAACAATATCTCTTAGGCGCTGTGAAAATAGGAAAACGTGTAAATTCCTTATGTTATAATGTATTCCTCTGTAAATACAGTTAATATATCTGTAATATACGTTTAAATGAACAATGATTGAAGTTTACTCGATGAAAGTCGCTTTATAAGCAACACAAGATCTAATTAAATTCTAGAGTTCCTTCAATTTTATATTTCATTGATGGATTTATACCTATAGGGCCCTATCACATTCTTAACGCAAACGTTAACGCGTGCGCAAAAACGCATTAACGCGAGCGGCAAAACCCTTTGCGCTGAACGTCGTATTACAATGTCTGCGCAAAAAATGCACGTTAACGTCTACCGCGGGTGAACCTACTGTAATGCGCGCGTCCTATGCTTAACATTGTGAGCGCAAATGCGTTTGTGCGCTGGTATGCGGATGGTATTACAATCTATGCGCAGGAATTAACGCATAGACGTTGCGCACATAATATTAGCAACTCCTAAAAGCTGGTGTTAATGGCAGATTCTATCAACCTGGCCGAAACCAAATACACCAGCCCAAAAAAAAAGAAAATCTGCAAAGTATAGTTACACATTCTAAACATACCAAACCAATAAATTTGAGAAGTTTTGTGTGCATTAATTATTGCTGCAGCATATATGCTCAGATTGACTTTGACAGGCGCAAAAATTTAACGTGAGTTAATTGTGGTTCTTAATTCTGATCGATTTAATGCTGAATCGCGTGAAAAAAACAGTCCGCACACTGATTTGTGCGCGTACATTTAACGCGTGTTATTGCTCGACGGATGAAATGCGTGAGGATTGTAATTCCAGCGTTGATTTCCGTGCGTTAACGCTTGGCGCACATATTCACACGTTGCGCGAGCGTTTTAACACGAAGATTGTAATAGGGCCCTATATGTTTAAATCCATCAATGAAATATAAAATTGAAGGAACTCTATAATTTAATTAGATCTTGTGTTGCTTATAAAGCGACTTTCATCGAGTAAACTTCAATCATTGTTCATTTAAACGTATATTACAGATATATTAACTGTATTTACAGAGGAATACATTATAACATAAGGAATTTACACGTTCTCCTATTTTCACTGCACCTAAGAGATATCGTTTATACTGTTCTCCTTCTGTGTCAGACAGTACCTCTAGAGGCTTGCAGTGGACATATATTGTCTCTATATATATTCTTTCCAATTACTCTATACAATACAAACTTAGCGCCTTCTCAGCTTTACCAATATTCTCTGTATAATAACAAATGTCCATACAAGTTAAACACAAAGAACAGTAGGAGAGAGGACCCTGCCCAAGAGCTTACAATCTAAGAGGAGAGGAGTGACACACTAGGTGAGGGTAATAGCTGAGTATGTGAAGTAGTGGGGTGCATGGGGGCTGTGGGCAAGATGGAGCAAGAAATGTAGTTCCTGTGAAGCTTTGATGGGTGGAGTAGTGGGCGGGGAATGTTTAGGAAGTAGGAGCTGAAGAAACACCCCTTGTTGAGGGGCGTCGCCGGGGACGATGAAATCCGGGTTTAAAGCAAGAAAATAAACTTTTTTTTACACATTTTTTAATTTTTTATTGATTTATTCTAGTTTGTCTATAGGTATAAAAGTGTTTAAATATCAATTTAAAAAATATTTCTAGACCTACATATCCCTTTAATTATATTTTAAAAAAAATTTGCTCCCCTTTTATCCCTCGGCGCGTGCAACTCCTTTTCTTCAGCTCAGGGACTCCCGAACTCGGCAATCCCTGTAACTACCTAGCACAATGTGCGTTGAGTAGGTACAGCAAATTGCAGAGAGGGATTCTTCGCTGCCTCTAAGTCAGGATGAATAGAGCTTCCCTTGAAAACAATCACAGTCTGCGTATATTTTTTTTTTATAAAAATCGAAACTCTGTACAATTCACAGATATGTCAATAGGGACAGGTGACGTGTTCTAGTGACCTTGACACGGCCATAAAACCTATTAATTATTTACCAGCAGCCACAACACATGGCCTTGCTTCTTCATTCATAAGAGATGTAGGCCGAATAGGTTTCTATAAGAGCTGCTGCTTTACTCTATGCAAGTATAGTTTATTTATAAAGTACTTATAGGGGCACGAAACTTTACAGTAAAGGAGCCACAAACTAGTAATTGGCACAATGTGCACATACCGGGATTGGCAGCTCCCGTCCTGTAAAACCTGTGGTGTGAGTAGAGCACACAATCCTCCAAATTATAATTTGTGATTCAAGGGAAGTGTTTTTATACAATCTGCAATGTGGCATTTTTTAATCATGGAGATCTAGAAACCTTTCAATTAATACTTTTTTAAAACCAGTAACTGTAAATAAACAATTGTCTGAGGTCGCAACCCTGGAGGAAAAAATGGTAATTACTGCACAGAGAGGGCCTGGGATGTTCTGTGAAAGAAAGAGCCCCCTGGACCTTCAGGAAGGGGGACATGACTGATGGCCTGGCCTGTAGGTTAAGGGAGAATCTAGAAGGGTATAGAATCCCTGGGCCCCTCAGGAGGGGGGGGCTGGATGAGTGCATGGGCCTGTCCGTCAAGGAAAGCTATGGTGTTATTGGTGGAGTGGTTGCAACAGTGTTGCTTACCTGGACTATATATGCTGGTGATGGGTGCAGGGTTCTTCCTCTTGTTCCTGCCAACGTGAGAAGTGCAGCTAGGTGAGACCCACCCACCCACCCTTGGATTTCATCACTTCATGTCACAGCTGAAGATTGGCGGTTTTCCCTGGACAGCAGTGCTTAAAACGGAGGTGTGAGCCGCCATCGGGTGAGGCTGGGGGGGAGACGAACCTCGCTTGCGGGGGACGAGCTCATTTTGGAATGCCTATTGCATGGAGCGATAGGGCAGATTGAGTAAGCACTGCAAGGGATGGTTGTATATGGTTAATAAAGCTGTGGCCCATGCACATTCCAACTGACATACGTGTTTGTGTTTTATTCAGGTTATTGGGGTAAGGGCTGGGAAGGTCTCAGGCTTAATCAGTCATGGGGTAAATATAAAATCTCTTGCTCTTTAGAGCGTTAAAGCTGAAGCTATAATTTGCTTAGACATTATTAAAGTTTAAATTTTGCCTCTTTAATCACAGACCTGTACAAATAATGTGATAAGTGCAGTAGTTGAGTATGTGGGTACACAATGCGGGTATGCACTTAATTATTAGATTTATGTACAATTTCTCAACTCATGAATTATACCACTGACAAGTTAAAAAGTATTAATGAACAGACCTGTGTTTAGTGTTTATCTAAACATTAACATGATGCGTTCCTGATCGGGTCTTTACTTTTATTCATCATGGGATTTGTATCCTTTACTCTAATTTAGTGACTATTGTATATATGTGTTTTTATTTTTATGTTAGCATCTTAAAATGGTATTTTTCCCTTTTATAATTGCACTAGCCGAGTGTTACGTCATTGCGATATTCGCTGTTGCTTTCTTTTATTCTGCCACAGGGAGGAGCTGTGGATACAATCCACTCGTCCTGGCTTTGGTGCTGCCACGCGATGGGAAACTGACTGCAAGTTTTTGTGAGACTGAGGATCAGAGTTATGCAAAGGAATCCTGGAAAGCGGTACCGTGACCACACACATATTGTGATGCTTGTGTGCATTTTGTCCCCTGGGAACACCTAGTAATGGAGTGGGTTTGCGCTCTGTATTTGCTGGAATACCAATAATATAATAAAAGCATAATCAGATTTGGGTACACATTAATGCTGTACCAAGCCTAGACTTCCTGTACCCTCTTTTACTTTTCATATTAAAGTTTGTCTTTATCAGAATTTGTTGTTTCTATAAAGCTGCAGAAGTGTGGTGTGCGGGACTGTGACCGTGAGCACCTGCTGGATTCAGGGCAGGATCAGGCTAGTGTCAGACGAGCGTCTTTGGAGAGCGGAAGGAACGTCCGTGAGAGTGAACGTTCTTTCCACTCGATGCCCGTCTGGCCACCTCGCTGATTGCGCTCAGCGCTGCAAGGCTCGATCCTCCTATGGAGAATCGCACTTTGCAACTCCGTCAACATTCGTCCCAGCGTTTTGCCGGAGAGGCTTGGATAACGGACGCTTGTTGCGCGCACATTTTCTGCGTGTGCACAAGTGTGTGACCGGCCCCGTTGCAGCGGCAAACCAATGCGACGGACGCTGGTAAGCACATCAGTACGGGCGCACATAGCGCACTCCTTTGACGCTGGCCTTAAGGGTATCATGGGCCTGGGTGAATTTTCTTGGGCCTTTTTATAGATACGCACA
>RXON01003132.1:0-5000 GCA_009667805.1 Leptobrachium leishanense
CACAAGCAAGAGTAGAGCAAAGGAGAAATTCAGGGTTATAAGCAGTTTAAATTTGTACGATTTCTAGCTATAAAAGGCTACCTATTAAAAGGCGAAATGCGATTTTATTATCTTACAGTGGGGCGTGTAGGCTGAGCCCGTTTGGTCAGCAATGAGCAGTCAGTTCACAGGGCCCAGTGGTTTTATGGAAAATCACGGGGGTTATTCAGAGAGTCGCCGACATTTCGGTGCTATCATGTTCTCCGCACTTCCCTGAACTTCGGGAATCAAAGTTCCCACCCTGCGGTGAATTCAGCATTCACCACAGGGTCCCTGGAGTGCAGGGAAAACCCGCCACAAACCCGCCGAACTCCCTCTGAAAACCCGCTGGAACCACTCCAAAAAGCACACCGAACAAATTGGAAAAAGCCGTCGAGCCGACGATCACAGCGCAGACCAGCCGCCGGAAAATGCCGACAGGCTGAAGAACGGGGTAAAAAAAAAAGGGTTGTGAGAGAAAGAAAGCTGCTTGACTGCAGAGATGGGACGAACCTTGTAACAGGTTCGTGTCTGGTCCTCGAGCCAGAGACCAGTAAACCCCAGTTGCTGTTACAATAAGCTCATACGATGTCACAGCATTTATTGGCGTCCAGAGTGGCTTTACTTTGTGGCCAAGATCTTGTGTTGATGATGGGAGAGTCGCAGCGCTGCATAAAGTCTTCTCCAGGAAATTATGCCAAATATTAAACTCAATGGGGTTAAGGTCTGGACTGTGCGGTGGTCAATCCATGTGTAAAAATGATGTCTCATGCTCCCTCAACCACTCTTGCACAATTTGTGCCCACTGAATCCTGGCATTGCCATCTTGGAATATGCCTGCTGTGCCATCAGGGGAGAAAAAACCCATTGATGGAAAAACCTGTGAATTCAGTATATTCAATCATTTCTCAGGCACATAATGTTTAACCTCGACCTGACCAAACCCAGATCATACCAGATTTGTATGGGAGGTGAACACTATTTTTTGGCCAGGCCGTGTATAACAAACCATACAACTGACACATCTTCAAATTAATATATTTTTATAATGGATAATTTAATTGTAAATACCAAAGTCAAGCTCCGAGACATAATCAAACACAGGCACATAAAAACAGATATGTTGGATTTTATCTGAGGGTAATCGTCATCTCCTAAATGACAAAAAATAATCACATAATCCTGTCTTTTCCCATTGAATGTGTTGGCGCTTAGTAAATAATTATAAAATGATTATTATTATTAAACATACTATGTTATCAGGTGGTAAGAGCATCAATGCATAAAATTCATCAACTTAAAATCTGTTCTGATAATCTCCCATAATGGCTCTTAAGGGATTTTTTGGGCGTACCAAAACATATTCAGGGTTATTCAAAGAGATGCGAATGGCTGCTGAAAGGGAACCGAACGCTGAAAATCAGCATTCGGTTGCCTTTCTTGGCCATTCGGCTATCCAGAGAGCAGGCAATTCGCCAAATCCTGGAGAATTGCCTGCACGTTCGGTGCCTGTTCGGTGCTTGTGAAATCCCCATAGAGAAGCAATGCTTTGGGTATTCAGAGAGCAAAAGCCAGCAGTGAAGAGTTGCCGAATTGCCTGCCATTCGGTAGTTTAATTCGGCAGGTTTATTTAGGCGAATCCCATAGGCTTCAATGTTAAAAATATTCCCATTTTAATTCAATATCTAATAAACCATTAATTATAATATTCTGCAGTAAAGAGTCTCCGATTCCGATTTTTTTATTTTTTTTAAATGTTTGTTCTTTTTTCTGTAACAGCCCTCTTTATTATCATTCATTGGATTTTATATGTAAATTTCAGACATTTTCGCTCAGTAGTTTCTTTCCAAACGGCGTTTCACTTTTCAAACATTCAAGCGAACTGTTTTATTTTTTCATAGTGCAGGAGGGGTGGGGTCGCGCCTATTCCCCGAAGGGTTGGCTGCAACCACCAAATGCATCCAGCCCAACAACATGTGTAGAACATAACAAAGAAAAAAATGTCATCTGCGCTTACTCCAATTATACCGTGTGAAACTAAACACAATTAGAGGTTTGGTTTCTTATTAATGGCCATTATAAGACTAGCTCGCCTGCCAACGTCACGGCACCTCTATAAGGGCGAGTCCTAACCAAAATGAAACCACAGGCTGCTACATAGCAAACCATACCTGCTCATGCTGCTTGTCAAACATGAGGTAGACTGGTGGGCCTTTATTTATGCTCCCCCAGAAACAAAATCCACTTTGGGATCAAAACAAAGACACGGAGCGGAGTCTTGCTGCAGGGATGACCTGGCTGGAAGTACATTGAAACATACTTAGTGCAGGAGGGGTGGGGTCGCGCCTATTCCCCGACGGGTTGGCTGCAACCACCAAATGCATCCAGCCCAACAACATGTGTAGAACATAACAAAGAAAAAAATGTCATCTGCGCTTACTCCAATTATACCGTGTGAAACTAAACACAATTAGAGGTTTGGTTTCTTATTAATGGCCATTATAAGACTAGCTCACCCGCCAACGTCACGGCACCTCTATAAGGGCGAGTCCTAACCAAAATGAAACCACAGGCTGCTACATAGCAAACCATATCTGCTCATGCTGCTTGTCGAACTCCATTCGTCTGCGGTGTTGGCTTTTTCCAGCGGCTGCGCTGCGTGTGATCGGCTCCTGCTCGGGTTTCTCCGGCGTTTTCAGAGGGGGTTAATCCAGATGTTTTTGCAGGTTTTTGGTGTGCATTCGTCGGGATTTGCAGTGATTGTTCATCGGGTTTGCGGTGACTTTTCCCTGCAATTCGGGGACACTGTGGAGCTTGCTGAATACACCGCAGGGTCGTCGAAATGGGATCGCCAAATCGAACCGAATTGAGGAGAACGAAAAGTCACTGTATCTGTGCTGCGGTTACAAATTAGCACGTTTTCTAACCGTTTCATTTTATTGATTTGTCAGTTATTCTGCTATATTGCCCGAAGCCCAAGGGTATTAAAAAGAATTAATATCTGTAAATATAACAATGAGTTTTTATACAATGTTGACATTTGACATTTACTTCAAACATATAATGGATAATCATCCCGGACCAGGTATTGATAAATCAACCAATTGTAATTTAACAAGAGCATTGTCCGTCCTTGTGCATTAGATTTACCTTCGGTTGCTAAAGATGGTTACCCGACACACTGTATCACTCAGACCTGACAGAGGAGATGTTCTGTCACTGATTAAAGATCTGGATGTCCTCTTTAGTGGGAAAAAAAAATCATTAAAGGGAACAACCTTGTGTCTGTCTTAATGGATTCTTTCAGAGTAATAAGAGGCCCCGTGCCGAAACGAAGAACAGAAAGAATCAGGAACAAAGAAAGAAGAAAAATGGAAGTGTGTGTGATGTGGTTTTATATCATGACCTGAGCAGACACTTAAGGACAGGGCTCAAATGATTAATAACATAAATGTTTTTATATATATATATACACTGTATATACACCAAATATATCAACGGTGCACATGGAGACTATCCCAATGGATTAAATATCCTTATTTACTGCATAGTGTAGTCAGGAATATAGGACTATTCTATGCAATAAAGAAGAATATTTAATCCATTGGGATAATCTCCGTGTGCGCCTTTGATATATTTGGTGGTTATTCGACGACTGGTGGCACCGGAGCAAACAACTTGCTCTGCATACAAGTGCGGATCTCCTGCTTTGATATATATATATTTAAAATGCAAACAGCAGGAAGGTTGCACTCAACCAAAACAGCAACAACAGCAGGTGCATCTAAGACATTTAATACAAAATACCAGGAAAGAGCACTCTACAGAAAATAATGGAAAAAGGTGGACATTGATATGGAGTGCTCTTTCCTGGTATTTTGTATTAAATGTCTTAGATGCACCCGCTGATGCACTCCTGCATTAATTAATGCCCCTCTCTGTATAGAACATCCTACTCAGTAGGACCTACTGCATTGGCATGTGGAGGGTGCAGAACTTCGGAATGTAATGCTTATTCAGCACAGGAGAGGGAACTTTTACTTAAACGTTGTATCTCTGTGGGGGAGACACAGGAATATAAAAGCAGGGGAGAGGGAAAATATTAACGTAAATCGGTCTGAAAGCTCAGAGAAGGGATGACTGGTGCAAATTTATTTTTATAATAAAATAAAGCAATTTAAATCCAGGGAAAACATCCAAATAAATCACACTGAAGGCTCATAATGACAGAGTAACTGTGAGAGCTGGATACTAAATGTATCAGACATAAAAAAAAAACACCTTTAAAACAAGCAGCACTGGAGAGGAGAGGGACTTTTATATAAAACGTGTATTATAGATGAGGAAAGGGGATAGTGCTCCTGGAGAATATAAAATGTATCAGACCTAAGCCCCTATTCTGCAGAGTGGGAGGGGAGATAACACACGTTTTATAAAGTCCCTCTCTTCTCCCAGCGCTGCTTGTTATAAAGGGGTTTTTACTATCCAGCCCTCCTCTGTCATTAGCTTTCAGTGTGATTTATTTGAATGTTTTCCTTTTCCAGCTGCTTTTATCATCTTGTCTGGCTCATAGACATGAAAGGGTTAAGTAAAGGATTCCTCTCCTGTGCTGGCTGTCTGTGCTGCGAGTGAGTATTCTGGAGCTCTATCACTGTCAGATTTTCGGGTAGGGGTCGGGAAGGATTACGCATACAAACCTTTTCTGTAGCTTTGCGATGTTGCGCTCTTCATTGCTGGTCTCCTTCACTCATCAATGTAATATCACAAAAAGGACTGAAACTAAAATGTAGTGCATTTTATTTTAGTTTCTTTCGTTTTTTGTACTGAGCAGTTTAGTATCTCTTGAGTCATACTAAAACTAAATTATCCCAAAATTCGGACTAAATCGTTTTAGTACTAAAACGAATGTACATGTCTATCGTCGATATGGTGCAAAGCCTCTGAGGAATGTTTCCAACACCTTGTTGAATCTATGCCACGAA
>RXON01003132.1:10000-21362 GCA_009667805.1 Leptobrachium leishanense
AGAATGTAGCAGCGACAGACATGTTACAGTGCTCAGCTACCCCACTCCACTTCCAGACACCCACAGCAGCTACCTACCTCTGCACCTGTCTCAAATCAGGCGGGGAGCAACAAGGTAATGCTCCAGCAGCTATAGGGAATATTTCTTCATGCACGGAAGTCTGTGGAGAAGGCTTAGATTACAAATGCTGTGCCAAGGTATGCCTAGTCAAGATAAACCCAGAGGGTCAACCTGAGAAAGCCACGAGGAGATGTGCCATATTAGATGAACAGAGCAAGAGAGATCGCTTGTTAAGCCTCAATTCTTTGCAGATCAAGGACATGCAAACATATACTCTCAGAACCTGTTCTGGTCGCGTGTAGAGACTTTAGAGACTGGCAGAAGGGCCAACGGTTTATGGTCTCTCACGTCAATGGGAGAGAGGGAATACTCTACCAACATTAGTTGAATGTGACCAGATACCAGACGAAAGGGAATAGATCCTATTCCAGAGGCTGCATATCACCATCCGCACTTAAGGCATCTTGTAGATGAGATTCCAGTAATGGACATGAATGCTGAAATCTTGGTCCTGCTAGGAAGAGACATTCTCAGAGTACATAAAGTACGCGAACAGTGCAACGGACCAGACAATGCCCCTTATGCACAAAGACTTGACCTGGGCTAATAATAGTGGGCAATGTATGCTTGGATAAAATGCACACGTCATCTGAGATCCACTCCTTCAAAACTCACGTGTTAGGAAACGGACGTGTATCCCACTTCAAACCGTGTCCTCACCATTATGACGTAAAGGAGAAGCCTCTTGACATCATCTGCGTGTCCGACGTCACCCCTATCCTCTATGATGACAACCTAGGTACCACAATGTTTTGTACTACAAGTGATGACAACAAAACAGCTTAGTCAGTTGAAGACAGAGAATTTATCAAAGTAATGGACAAAGAATTCTTCAAGGATGAGTCTAGCAGCTGGGTAGCACCATTTCCTCTTCGTGCTGCAAGGGTCAAACTCCCAAACAATCGTGAACAGGCTTTATCCAGAGTCAAGTCACTACAACGAACACTAAAGAACAGACCTGAAATGAAGGACCATTTCATCACCTTTATGAAAAGGATCTTTGACAATAATCACGCTGAGCCAGCTCCACCTCTCCGAGAACATGAGGAGTGCTGGTACCTGCCTTTCTTCGGAGTGTATCATCCACGTAAGCCAAAACAAATCAGGGTAGTATTTGACTCCAGTGCCAAGCACCAAGGCATATCCCTGAACGATGTTCTTCTCACTGGTCCTAACCTGACCAACAACCTTGTAGGTGTCCTCATGAGGTTCAGAAGGCTGCCAGTCACCACATGCTGCTACACTTCAGCTTCTCTTGCTACAAGTCAGAGAAAGGAACTTCACATCTTCTCAGATGCATCTTCTGACGCCATAGCAGCTGTCGCCTACCACAAGGTCCAGAATTCCTGCTGGATCATCCAGAAGACACAACAGCTGATGTCTTTGGTCTTCAAAATCCTGATGAAGATCCAGATATTCGTCCTGAAGCCAAAACTCTTGTCACTATAACTGTACAAAGACTCGTCTTGGGCTGTCAACGCTTTGAACGTTTCTCCAAGTGGACAAGGCTTGTACGCACCATCACAAGGTTAGTCCATATTGCACACTGCTTCCACACGAAGCCCGCAGAGGCTCACTGTCAAGGTTGGCACATGTGCCAAAGGTTTCTTTCTGCAAGGGATATTGCTGAAGGCGAACTGATCATAATACGAAGTGTACAACAGAATGTCTTCGGCTCAGAAATTAAATGCATTTGCGACAAGACGGACGTCCTAAGCAACAGTCCAATTGCTAATTTGAACCCATTCATCGACAATGATGGCATGCTAAGGGTCGGTGGACATTTAAACAAGGCTAAGTTGGGAGAGCAAGAACAGAATCCTCTCATCATACCTGCTCGCCACCACGTTTCCACTTTGCTCATACGGCACTACCATGAAGGGGTTAAGCACCAAGGTAGACACTTCACAGAAGGTGCCTGTGACGGAACGGCCGCCACAGGATTTATTTAGTTTAATTTCATTCTTATTTTGTTTTATTTCGTTTACCCTTTATTTATGGAAACTAATTTCCTTTGTTAGATTTAATGTAAAACTGTTGCTAGACTTTTAATTAATCATGTTTTTCCCCTGCACTGCTCCTGCTAGTTTATGCTCAGTTATATTGTGTGGTTTTAAATGTATTGTCAATTGCTCATTTTTAGTTTTAAATAGACTTATATTTCTTTAGTTAAATGTGGTTTTTAAAAACACTACCCGTCACTAGAGTCAAATGCTTTCCTTCGTATAGAATGTACAATAGGTTTGTGTAACTTGTGGATTATGCAAAGGTGCTTTCTCTTTGTTTATCTGTTATCTGTTTAACTGTTCTGAAAGGCTGGGAGTCACATTGTCTCAGCCACCCACTATCTGATTCCATTTACAATGGGTTATGTAAACCACTGTATGTGGTCACTGTGAGGTCAAGACTTCATCTGCATACAACCAGTGGACCCAAGTGAAGACTGCAGGCTTCTTTCAGGTCCTCTCAATGGTCTTGGAACCAACCAATCAGAACCTGGGCTATGGCTAGCCACTGTGCAGAATTCACTCCAGGGGTCTGGGGGCGGGCATGGGAGAGAAAAATGGGACTGTACCATATAAAAGGACCATGTATGTTCTGCTTTTCATTAAACATTCTGATTTACCTTCAAACCTGTACTGAGTCACGACTAGTATTTGGGGAGGGCATAATCACTGAAGAAGCCAGCTTTACTGAATCCTTCGCTTCCAGATCATCCAAGGACCGCTGCCAATCTCTCTCCCACTTTGCTAGCTCGCTACCCGGCTAAGCTCTCCAGCAAGACTCGGCGCCGCAGACGGAGCTACCCCTGCAGGGTAGCTGATCTGCTACAGTGCCATAAGAGCTGCAGGCCTTTGGATTATAGGAGCAAAAAGACAGATTACAGCTACACTACACAGCTGTGTTCAGTGCCGCAAACTGAGAGGGAAACAGCAACAACAGCAAATGGCAGATCTGCCAGCTGACAGGGTAAGCACTGACGCTCCTTTCACTCATGTCGGTCTGGACGTCTTTGGACCATGGATGGTAACAGCCCGCAGAACTCGAGGCGGCCAAGCAAATAGTAAACGATGGGCAGTGATGTTCACCTGTATGAGTGTGCGTGCAGTACACATCGAAGTAATAGAATCTATGGATACCTCAAGTTTCATTAATGCCCTAACACGATTCCTCGCCATCAGAGGTCCAGTCAAGACATTGAGATCTGATTGTGGAACTAATTCGTTGGAGCCTGTCGAGAGTTACAGCTTAACTCAAGGCCTATCAAGACCTTTTAGCTGAAAAGGGCTGTACATGGATTTTCAATCCTCCTCATTCTTCCCACATGGGTGGTTCATGGGAGAGAATGATAGGCATTACACGTAAATACTGGACTCAATGCTTATGGACTTGAACTCCACAAGACTCACCCATGAGATTCTAACCACCTTCCTGGCAGAAGCATCTGCCATAATCAATTCTAGACCACTTGTTCCAGTGTCTACAGCATCCAGAGAACCCAACCATCCTTACTCCAGCTACTCTTTTTACCCAGAAACTCGGGACTGTTCCTGTTCCACCTGGAAACTTTAAAGCAGGAAAAATGTGCTACAACCAGTGGAAGCGAGTACAACACCTTGCCAACTGCTTCTGGAATCGTTTGAAGATGGAGTATCTTTCCACTCTGCAAGGACGCAGGAAATGGCAATGCCTGAAACCGAACGTTCAAGTTGGAGATCTCATTCTCCTCAAGGACCAGCAAGCCGAAAGGATAGAGTGGCCTATGAGACTTATTAAAAAGAGCATCTCTAGCGATGATGGTAAGGTACGTAAGGTGGAGGTGAAGGTAGCAAGACAAGGAACTGTAAAGACTTTTATCGGACCTTTCACGGAACTTGTTTTGCTCTTACCGCTTGGAGACTGAACTTACTTAGGTTTTCAAGACATCTAGCAAATTACACTGTCGTTATTTGCGCTTGCATAACTACCGTTATGATGTTTATATATAGTGACATTTTCAATGCCAGACGGGGAGTGTGCTGTTATGTTATATATCATTTAGATGGGGATTTATATTGTATAGATAATCCTTATGCTGCCTTATGCTGCCATCTAGTGGTCTTTCTGTATTGTACATGTTTTCTCTTTTTTCCCTCGCTTTATGATGATGCACTTCCTGTGTGTGTGAAGTTCCACCTTTCTTTCTTGTAAGAGCTGGGTGTAGTTATCTAGCAGCACATGTCTATTCATCTGCAAGCTAGGACAGTATCATCTTTTGACCGCTTAAAACCTATCATTCCATCATCTGCTGTATCCTGTGATCAACTGTAACCTGATGTATGGAATAAAGCAAGTCGTGGAAAGAAACAGTGTTTTGGTGAGTTCAGCTATCTGATAAGGATTGTCCTCGGTGATTGCATCTACTTATACAGGCCAGGCATAGAGGTCTCTGCAAGGGATAAATCGCTATACAATGATCGGAGTCAGAATAATAGATATGGATAGATAGATAGATGAATATATGGATAGATAGATAGATATGGGTTAGATAGATGGATAGATAGATAAATAGATATGGATAGATAGATAGATAGATAGATAGATAGATAGATAGATAGATAGATAGATAGATAGATAGATAGATGAATATATGGATGTATGGATAGATAGATAGATAGATAGATAGATAGATAGATAGATAGATAGATAGATAGATAGATAGATAGATAGATATGGATAGATATGGATATGATAGATAGATATGGATAGATAGATAGATAGATAGATAGATAGATAGATATGGATAGATAGATAGATAGATAGATATGGATAGATAGATAGATAGATAGATAGATAGATAGATATGGATAGATAGATATGGATAGATGTGGGACAGATAAATAGATATGGATATATATGGATATATATGGATAGATAGATAGATAGATATGGATAGATAGATATGGATAGATAGATAGATATGGATAGATAGATAGATAGATATGGATAGATAGATAGATAGATAGATAGATAGATAGATAGATAGATAGATAGATAGATAGATATGGATAGATAGATATGGATAGATGTGGGACAGATAAATAGATATTGATAGATAGATAGTTATGGATAGATAGATAGATAGATAGATATGGATAGATAGATATGGATAGATAGATAGATAGATAGATAGATAGATATGATAGATAGATAGATAGATATGGATAGATAGATATGGATATATAGATATGGATAGATAGATAGATATGGATAGATATGGATAGATATGGATAGATAGATATGGATAGATAGATATAGATAGATAGATAGATAGATAGATAGATAGATAGATAGATAGATAGATAGATAGATAGATAGATAGATAGATAGATAGATATAGATAGATATGGATAGATATGGATAGATAGATAGATAGATATAGATAGATAGATATGGATAGATATGGATAGATAGATATGGATAGATATAGATAGATAGATATGGATAGATATAGATAGATAGATATGGATAGATATAGATAGATAGATATGGATAGATATGGATAGATAGATAGATAGATATAGATAGATAGATAGATAGAGATAGATAGATAGATAGATAGATATAGATAGATAGATATGGATAGATAGATATGGATAGATAGATAGATAGATAGATAGATATAGATAGATAGATAGATAGATAGAGATAGATAGATAAAAATGGATATACGTATATATATATATATATAAAAAATGCACGAACTGAGCACTCCAGCTTCCAAGTTTCCTTGTGCCCGGTGCCTGCCGAATTAAGGCTAAGGATAGACAGTAATTGAAGGAAGAACGGCGGCACTCCAGGACAATAAAAATCCAAGCGTTTTTATTCCAAAATCAACGTTTCAGCCCCAACCCGAGGCTTTCATCAGGACATAAACACAACATCAAATAAACAGTATTTATAGACATCGCCATACCTACCACTCCCTCTAGAACGGCGTTCCCAGACGTCCAACGCACAGGTGCCAAAAGCCGTCAGCGTAATCAAATATGGACGGCGCGTAACCCCGGCAACCCGCAACGCAACTCCCATCGCGAGCGTCGGAACGAGGGGGAACGAAAGGCACATAAAAGAAAACTGAAAAAAAATACGAAAAGAAATGTGAAGGAAAAAATCGACTGAGTTTTGCATAAAGGCACGGACCCTCGTGCAATCAAGCTTGTCACGGCTAGCGTTCACCGCGTTCTTTACGTCAAGGTCCCCGAGTGTCCACTCCTCACACCCCAAGCGTCGCAGACGCAGCTGGGCGTGGACAACGCGTAACCCCGGCAACCCATGACGCGTATTAAATCGCGTCCATCTCAATAGAGGTAAAACAAAAAGGACCTCCAAACAATTAAAAACTAGCAAACAGAACCAAAACCAAACATTGAAAAGAGGCAAAAAAAGGTATGCCAAAAAGTTACTATACATAAGGGCCCGTATATAAAGAAAAATGAACACCGTGAGAAAAAAGACTAAAGAGAAAAGAAAAACGAAAAAAGGCACGCACAGAGATCTTAATATGTGAACCAATGCCATAGACAAGAAGGAACCCAAAAAGACTATTGAGGCTAAAACGCATAATTTCTAGAGCGATTATTATGGAGCCCAAAAAACTAACTAACTAACCACCGAGGAGACAGAGTAGACAGCATGAATGACCCTGGTCCTCTAGGACCTTCAAAACATAGAAAATGTCAGTTTCTCATTTAAGCCATCCGGGTGGACAGTCCTTAAGCGATGAATCCAAAAGGCTTCTTTTTGCAAAAGCAATCTACCACGATCTCCCCTCTTCTGGGTGGCGGAATATGGTCGAAAGCCACAAATCTCAAAGAAGTCAGAGGGTGATTTAGATTCAAAAAGTGCCGAGCCACCGGTTTATCGGAGCGACCATCACGAAAGGCTGTCCGAATGTTGGAACGATGGTTGCGGATCCGTTCGCATAACTGGGTTTCGGTTTTTCCGATGTAGGACAACACAGGGACACATGATTTTATAGATTACATACTCGGTCTTACAGGAGATGTTGTAACGGATTTTAAAGATCTTGCCAGTGTGGGGATGAGAAAAGGTCTTGGAGGATATCATATGGCCACAGGTGACGCACCCTAGGCACCTCTTGCAACCAACATTGGAAAACAATCCAACTCCCCGCGAGTAACTTGATACAGGGTCAGTGTGGACCAAAAGGTCCTTCAGAATTTTGCCCCGCTTATAGGCAAGTCATTGGTCTCTGTTGGAATATGGCCGGCAGCGAAGGGTCCTGTTCAGGGTGTGCCAATTCCTATTAACCGATGCCACAAGTTTGGACGTGGCAGTATTATATTGCATAGGGAATCTAAGGCGGGGCACCAATCTTGTTGGAGTCTCCTGTGGCGAATCGATTTTCCTCAGAGCCGAATCCAGGACTTTGGTCGAATAGCCCCTGTTCCTGAACTTCTCATACATAGACTGCATCTGGCGCTCACGATTTTCCAATTCAGAGTTATTTCTAGCAACCCTCATGAATTGGGCATACGGTAGTGATTTCACCACATGTTGAGGATGGGCACTAGAAGCGTGTAGCAGAGTGTTGCGGTCAGTAGGTTTGGAGTATAGAGAATAGTGTAAACTATTCTCTTTGAGGTAAACCTCAACGTCCAGAAACTGTATCCTCGTAGTGTTCACCTGTAGAGTAACCTCGACAGGTGTTCCTAAATTGTTGATGTATATTTCCAACTGTCTTGCCTCTTCAACTGTCCCTCGCCAAACTATGAAGATGTCGTCAATGTAGCGAATATATTCGACAATATTTTCTACAAAGCGGGGTAAGATGTATTGCTTCTCCCACATGTACATGTACGCATTGGCGTACATCGGCGCCATCGCGGCACCCATGGACGTCCCTGTGGTTAGTTAGTTAGTCTTTTAGGCTCCATAATAATCACTCTAGAAATTATGCGATTTAGCCTCAATAGTCTTTTTGGGTTCCTTCTTGTCTATGGCATTGGTTCACGTATTAAGATCTCTGTGCGTGCCTTTTTCGTTTTTCTTTTTTCTTTAGTCTCTTTTCTCACGGTGTTCATTTTTCCTTTTTTTATATACGGGCCCTTATGTATAGTAACTTTTTGGCATACCTTTTTTTGCCTCTTTTCAATGTTTGGTTTTGGTTCTGTTTGCTAGTTTTTAATTGTTTGGAGGTCCTTTTTGTTTTACCTCTATTGAGATGGACGCGATTTAATACGCGTCATGGGTTGCCGGGGTTACGCGTTGTCCACGCCCAGCTGCGTCTGCGACGCTTGGGGTGTGAGGAGTGGACACTCGGGGACCTTGACGTAAAGAACGCGGTGAACGCTAGCCGTGACAAGCTTGATTGCACGAGGGTCCGTGCCTTTATGCAAAACTCAGTCGATTTTTTCCTTCACATTTCTTTTCGTATTTTTTTTCAGTTTTCTTTTATGTGCCTTTCGTTCCCCTCGTTCCGACGCTCGCGATGGAGTTGCGTTGCGGTTGCCGGGGTTACGCGCCGTCCATATTTGATTACGCTGACGGTTTTGGCACCTGTGCGTTGGACGTCTGGGAACGCCGTTCTAGAGGGAGTGGTAGGTTATGGCGATGTCTATAAATACTGTTTATTTGATGTTGTGTTTATGTCCTGATGAAAGCCTCGGGTTGGGGCTGAAACGTTGATTTTGGAATAAAAACGCTTGGATTTTTTATTGTCCTGGAGTGCCGCCGTTCTTCCTTCAATTACTATATATATATATATATATATATATAGATAAATAGATATCTATTAATACATACATACTTCAGACTGCTTTTCAGATTCGAAGGGGAGTAAATGTGTCCATAATATTGTGATTTCACAATACTGTGCAGATCACACATACAGACATTAAACCTAAATGAAAATATAAAGCTATATTATGGGCGCAGGCTGCATTGTGCACCGTTTTAAAAGTCCAGTACCACCATAAAATGCAATGTCCTTATGGTGTTTATTTATGTTGCTGATATACTTGAACATACTTGAAAACGAGAGAAATCTCAATGTATCCTTCCTGGTAAAATCCTTTATAAATAAATAAATATATATGTAAATAAATAAATATCTTACACGTGCTTTGTTTTTCTGTTGTATGTTTCTTTAAGGAAAATATTTTCCTCTGTATGTGTCACTGGGTGCATCCATTGTGTGATATTTTCCTCTATTTGTGTCACTGGGTGCATCCATTGTGTGATATTTTCCTCTATTTGTGTCACTGGGCGCATCCATTGTGTGATATTTTCCTCTATATGTGTCACTGGGTGCATCCATTGTGTGATATTTTCCTCTATATGTGTCACTGGGTGCATCCATTGTGTGATATTTTCCTCTATATGTGTCACTGGGTGCATCCATTGTGTGATATTTTCCTCTATATGTGTCACTGGGTGCATCCATTGTGTGATATGTCCCTCTATAAGTGTCACTGAGTGCATCCATTGTGTGATATTTCCCTCTATATGTGTCACTGGGTGCATCCATTGTGTGATATTTTCCTCTATATGTGTCACTGGGCGGATCCATTGTGTTATATTTTGTGTTGTATCTTTCCATCACTTGCTCCTCACTGTGTGGCTTTGGTCATAGAATGGAGTGAATGGGTCAGTCACCGACTCACATCATTGTATTGTGTGGGATGTATTCAAAGGACATCACCAGGTGGTAGATTATACGTATTTTAAGCTCCCTGACATATCTCATTCAGCTGCCAGCTCCTCCACCTCATTAACCGTTAAATACTATAGAAGATAAAGCACAGCAGCAAAGTAAAACTTTTTTTAAATGTTGCATCATGGGAAAAATCCACAACTTGGAAACAAAAGATAAAAATATAACTTTATAACTTTAGTTTTCCTTTTTTACATGCAATTACTTCAAATAAAGAAATAAGCGGCAGCATGTCTTATATAATGTGTTTTATAATGTGTTTTATAAATTGTTTCAGAAGGTATTTTATAATGTGTTTTATAATGTGTTTTATAAGGAGTTTTATAAGTTGTTTCATGAGGTGTTTTATAACTCGTTTCATAAGGCGTTTTATAACGTGTTTTATAATGTGTTTTATACGTTGTTTTATAAGGTGTTTTTTCTTGTAATGCATAAGTAATCTAGATACAGCTTATGTAAGAGGTAGCGTGCCTTTAAGCAAAACTGTGTAGCCAAGAGAAGGCAGGGAAGCTGCACAAAGCCACCGAGGGCTCTCATTCCGACGCATTGACTTGGATTAAATCCGCGTTCTTTTTAAATTTCATTATTTTCACAGTTTAACAAGTGCTCAAAATGCAGGAAGGAGTTAAGGGAGTAGAAAAATTAGGCACTAGCTCAAAGTGGGCGCACTGCGCGCCGAACGCTTGGAACCACTTCTGTGAGCCTCAGCATTATTACGCAGTGTTATTGTCTGCCGGTGCAGGGAAGGCATATGCCGGATGAAATAAGCAGATGCTGTTTTATAATCCTACAGGTTAATCTAAAAAAGCAAAACACGCAAACTAGACGACGAGAAAGAGGGGCGGAAAAAAACGAGAAAAGAAGAACGCGGAGAGGTCGAAGAAAAGAGACAAAGGGAAGAGCGCGTAATGCCGGAGACGTGGATAAAATCATGCGGAGCAGGGAATTAGTCTGCAGAGACCTTGCAAAGTGCTTCATGCACACAACGTGCTGTCAGCCTCACAGCTTCTTCTGCTTCACATGTAATTACATAGATTTTCTGTCTTGTACTTGCAAATACACAGCGCGGCCCTGCACTTCCCCGGTGCGTGTAGCTCGTGTGCCTGGGCTCCAGGTGGACCGGCCTGGCAGACGTTCTCTCCAAGATGTTCCATTATCATAAATAATGAAGCTGGATATCAGCAAACAGTGGAAAGGTCTGTATGCCGGAAAGACACAGGGCCTTATTCTGGCTGAGCCGGCACAGGCTGCCCGCACCATATCCAATGGGTTATTCAGAAAGCACTGACATTTCTGCAAATTTCCAGTGCTGTCTAGTTCAGAGCAGTTCGGTGTGCTTCGGTGATTCCATCTCGCCCACCCTGCGGTGAATTCACTAGTCACAGTAGGGTCACCAAAGTGCTCCGAAGATGGAGTCGCAGAAGACCACTGAGCTGAATGCCAATGACTGCCAAGCTGACCACCGAACTGACCCCCGAAGACTGCCCACTGACTGTCGAATTACTGCCAAACTGACCTCGAACT
>RXON01003133.1:0-11327 GCA_009667805.1 Leptobrachium leishanense
CACCTGTGTATATATGAATGAACCCCTAAAAACACACCTGCATTCTGTATTGAGGTATGTTAATAGGGAGCTCTTGAGTGACTTTAGACTGGGGGAAGATTTGATGGCGTCTGGGAGGTTATTCCATAATTGTGGTGCTCTGTAGGAAAATGAGGATCGAGCCACTTTCTTTTGTATTGTGGTATTGCAAGTAGGTGCTGGTCCGGATCGGAGGTTATAGGATGAGAAACTGCTGAGGGAAGCACTCTATTCAGGTAGGTGGTAGCTTCCCAGAAAAGCCTCTTTAACACCAGGTTGGAAAGGTGAAGGGTGCGTCTAGATTCCAGCGATGGCCAGCAATGGTGTGTCATGTAGTTACATTGTAGCACAAAGCGCAGAATGAGTTATACAATGTAGTAAGTTTCTGAAGGTGTGTTTGCGGGTCGGCTGCATACACTACATCTCCGTATTCAATAGCCGGCATAAGCATTTGTTGTACAATCTGCTTTCTTACCGCGGGGCTCAGGCAGGATTTGTTTCTGTACAGGGCACCTAGTTTGGGGTAAAGTTTAGATGAGCGTTTTTCGATGTGGGGCCAAAGGAGAGATTTGGGTCTAACCACATACCTAGGTATTTGAGAGAAGTGATATTCAGGGTGTGTGGGTGTGTTTTTAGGGGCTCCTCCATATATTCAGGGTATACGGGTGTCTTTTTAGGGGTTCCTCCATATATTCAGGGTGTGTGGGTGTCATTTTAGGGGCTCCTCCATTTATTCAGGCTGTACGGGTGTCTTTTTAGGGATTCCTCCATATATTCAGGGTGTGTGGGTGTCATTTTAGGGGCTCCTCCATTTATTCAGGCTGTACGGGTGTCTTTTTAGGGATTCCTCCATATATTCAGGCTGTACGGGTGTCTTTTTAGGGATTCCTCCATATATTCAGGGTGTGCGGGTGTGTTTTTAGGGGTTCCTCCATATATTCAGGGTGTGCGGGTATGTTTTTAGGGGTTCCTCCATATATTCAGGGTGTAGGTGTGTTTTTAGGGGTTCATTCATATATACAGGCTGTGTGGTGTCTTTTTAGGGGTTCCTCCATATATTCAGGGTGTGCGGGTGTCTTTTTAGGGGCTCCTCCATATATTCAGGGTGTGCGGGTGTGTTTTTAGGGGTTCCTCCATATATTCAGGTTGTACGGGTGTGTTTTTAGGGGCTCCTCCATATAATTCAGGGTGTGCGGGTGTGTTTTAGGGGTTCCTCCATATATTCAGGTTGTTACGGGGTGTTTTTAGGGGCTCCTCCATATATTCAGGGTGTGCGCGTGTGTGTTTTTAGGGTTCCTCCAATATATTCAGGTTGTACGGGTGTGTTTTTAGGGGCTCCTCCATATATTCAGGGTGTGAGGGTGTCTTTTTAGGGGTTCCTCCATATATTCAGGGTGTGAGGGTGTCTTTTTAGGGGTTCCTCTATATTTTCAGGACATGGGTGTTTTTTTAGGGATTCCTCCATATATTCAGGGTGTGCACCTGCGGGTGTCTTTTTAGGGGCCCCCCATATATTCAGGGTGTGCGGGTGTCTTTTTAGGGGTTCCTCCATATATTCAGGGTGTGCAGGTGTGTTTTTAGGGGTTCCTCTATATATTCAGGGTGTGCGGGTGTCTTTTTAGGGGCTCCCCCATATATTCGGGGTGTGCGGGTGTCTTTTTAGGGGTTCCTCCATATATTCAGGGTGTGTGGGTGTGTTTTTAGGGGCTCCTCCATATATTCAGGGTGTGTGGGTGTATAACAGAGCTGCACAGTAATAGACCCCCCTGCATTGTAATGCATTAGAAATGCTGGTATAAATCGGTATACGCTGTATACCTCTGATACGCTGTATACCTCTGATACGCTGTATACCTCTGATACGCTGTATACCTCTGATACGCTGTATACCTCTGATACGCTGTATACCTCTGATACGCTGTATACCTCTGAGGATACTCAGCCCTGCAGCTAAAGGGTTAAACCTGTGCCTTCCCTGTGTTATCTTTGTATGTATCTAAACAATACAGCATGAGAAAACACACAGGAACAATGGGGGTAAAGAGAGAAACCCCCCGCACCAAGGAATCCCCTCTCCCCAATTAGATTGCAAGCTCTTGTGGTAGGAATGCATAGTGTGTCATTATACAGCCTGGCAGAGACGTGCTCAGTATGACATCATGCATGTGACAGCACGATCTGACCTCATCAAACAACTGCAGAAATCACCTGGCGTTTTATGAGACGTCGCTGTAGGCGGCTCTTCCTGACTCTATAGATGATGTCACGTCCGATCAGGGTCAATTATGTCATGAAAAAATCATTTATAAGATGAGCAAAGTGTCTGATACAGAGCGGCGATTTATACCAGCATTTCTAATGCATTACAATGCAGGGGGGTCTATTACTGTGCAGCTCTGTTATACACCCACACACCCTGAATATATGAAGGAGCCCCTAAAAACACACCCACACACCCTGAATATATGGAGGAGCCCCTAAAAACACACCCACACACCCCGAATATATGGGCGAGCCCCTAAAAAGACACCCGCAGGCGCACACCCTGAATATATGGAGGAGCCCCTAAAAAAACACCCACGTCCTGAAAATATAGGGGAACCCCTAAAAAGACACCCGCACATCCTGAATATATGGAGGAATCCCTAAAAAAACACCCACGTCCTGAAAATATAGGGGAACCCCTAAAAAGACACCCGCACACCCTGAATATATGGAGGAACCCCTAAAAAGACACCCGCACACCCTGAATATATGGAGGAACCCCTAAAAACACACCCGCACACCCTGAATATATGGAGGAACCCCTAAAAAGACTCCCGCACACCCTGAATATATGGAGGAACCACTAAAAAGACACCCGCACACCCTGAATATATGGAGGAACCCCTAAAAACACACCCGCACACCCTGAATATATGGAGGAACCCCTAAAAAGACACCCCCACACCCTGTATATATGAATGAACCCCTAAAAACACACCCGCACACACCTGAATATATGGAGGAGCCCCTAAAAAGACACCTGCACACCCTGAATACATAGTGGATCCCTAAAGAAAACCTCACACACCCTGAATATATGGAGGAACCCTTAAAAAGACACCCACAACACCCTGAATATATAGCGGAACCCCTAAAAACACACCCACACACCCTGAAATATGGAGGAACCCTAAAAAAGACACCCGCACACCCCGAATATATGGGCGAGCCCCTAAAAAGACACCGCAGCGCACACACCTGAATATATGGAGGACCCCCTAAAAAAAACACCCACGTCCTGAAAATATAGGGGAACCCTAAAAAGACACCCGCACATCCTGAATATATGGAGGAATCCCTAAAAAAACACCCACGTCCTGAAAATATAGGGGACCCCTAAAAAAGACCCCGCACACCCTGAATATATGGAGGAACCCCTAAAAAACACCCGCACACCCTGAATATATGGAGGAACCCTAAAAACACACCCGCACACCCTGAATATATGGAGGAACCCTAAAAAGACTCCCGCACACCCTGAATATATGGAGGAACCACTAAAAAGACACCCGCACACCCTGAATATATGGAGGAACCCCTAAAAACACACCCGCACACCCTGAATATATGGAGGAACCCCTAAAAAAAAGAACACCCGCACACCCTGTATATATGAATGAACCCCTAAAAAACACACCCGCACACCCTGAATATATGGAGGAGCCCCTAAAAAGACACCTGCACACCCTGAATACATAGTGGATCCCTAAAAACAACACCCACAACACCCTGAATATATGGAGGAGCCCCTAAAAAACACACCCGCACACCCTGAATATATGGAGGAGCCCCTAAAAACACACCCGCACACCCTGAATATATGGAGGAACCCCTAAAAAAACAAACCCACGTCCTGAAATATAGGGGAACCCCTAAAAAGACACCCGCACACACCCCGAATATATGGGCGAGCCCCTAAAAAGACACCCGCAGGCGCACACCCTGAATATATGGAGGAGCCCCTAAAAAAACACCCACGTCTGAAAATATAGGGGAACCCCTAAAAAGACACCCGCACACCTGAATATATGGAGGAATCCCTAAAAAAACACCCATGTCCTGAAAATATAGGGGAACCCCTAAAAAGACACCCGCACACCCTGAATATATGGAGGAACCCTAAAAAGACACCGCACACCCTGAATAATATGGAGGACCCCCTAAAAACACACCCGCACACCCTGAATATATGGAGGAACCCCTAAAAAGACTCCCGCACACCCTGAATATATGGGGAACCACTAAAAAGACACCCGCACACCCTGAATTATATGAGGATTCCTAAAACACACCCGCACACCCTGTATATATGAATGAACCCCTAAAAACACACCCGCACACCCTGAATATATGGAGGAGCCCCTAAAAAGACACCTGCACACCCTGAATACATAGAGGACCCCCTAAAAACACACCCACACACCCTGAATATATGGAGGAACCCCTAAAAACACACCCACACACCCTGAATATATGGAGGAACCCCTAAAAAGACACCTGCACACCCTGAATACATAGAGGACCCCCTAAAAACACACCCACACACCCTGAATATATAGAGGAACCCCTAAAAACACACCCGCACACCCCGAATATATGGGCGAGCCCCTAAAAAGACACCCGCAGGCGCACACCCTGAATATATGGAGGAATCCCTAAAAAAACACCCACGTCCTGAAAATATAGGGGAACCCCTAAAAAGACACCCACACACCCTGAATATATGGAGGAACCCCTAAAAAGACACCCGCACACCCTGAATATATGAAGGAACCCCTAAAAACACACCCGCACACCCTGAATATATGGAGGAACCCCTAAAAAAAGACACCCGCACACCCTGTATATATGAATGAACCCCTAAAAACACACCCGCACACCCTGAATATATGGAGGAACCCCTAAAAACACACCCGCACACCCTGAATATATGGAGGAACCCTTAAAAAGACACCCACACACCCTGAATATATGGAGGAACCCTTAAAAAGACACCCACACACCCTGAATATATAGCGGAACCCCTAAAAACACACCCACACACCCTGAATATATGGAGGAATCCCTAAAAAAACACCCACGTC
The DNA here is from genome assembly GCA_009667805.1 of Leptobrachium leishanense. Lineage (NCBI taxonomy): Eukaryota > Metazoa > Chordata > Amphibia > Anura > Megophryidae > Leptobrachium > Leptobrachium leishanense. The sequence continues at coordinate 5,148 of RXON01003133.1, forward strand.
CTGAAAATATAGGGGAACCCCTAAGAAGACACCCGCACACCCTGAATATATGGAGGAACCCCTAAAAAGACACCCGCACACCCTGAATATATGGAGGAACCCCTAAAAACACACCCGCACACCCTGAATATATGGAGGAACCCCTAAAAAAAGACACCCGCACACCCTGTATATATGAATGAACCCCTAAAAACACACCCGCACACCCTGAATATATGGAGGCGCCCCTAAAAACACACCCGCACACCCTGAATACATAGAGGACCACCTAAAAACACACCCACACACCCTGAATATATGGAGGAGACCCCTAAAAACACACCTGCACACCCTGACTATATGGAGGAACCCCTAAAAACACACCTGCACACCCTGAATATGTGGAGGAACCCCTAAAAACTTCTCAGAGCCATTATAGTCTGTGGAGGTTTTAAGTTTACAACAGCTCTGGTTAAGTTAGCACCAACATTGTAACATGGCCCATTAAGCGGCAGCATATCCCAAAAATATTTAACTTTAAACTTCTGAGTAAGACAAATTTATGGGCGTAACATCTTACTGCGAGACAACGTTTTGACTCTCAATGAATCTTAATCAAGTCTCGAGAGTCAAAATGTCGTCTCGTTGTGACATGTTACTCCCATAAATGTGTCTTGACTCAGGAGCGCGGAGAGCTCATACATTCTTTTTGGGTGAATCTGGACCTGCTGGCACCCTCTACAAGGGATTTCAGGATATGTTGCCGGTCACATGCTGGCCATTTGTGTTTGGACCATAGGGCGTGTTTGTTCTTTTTAATACCATTTTGTGGAAAAAACCCACTCGGTTCCTCTGACCGTTTGGATCTATGGCTAGGGTCAGACGAACGCAGCTTTAACGTGCGTTTAGCCGCACAAAATCACGGCCGTGCTAGCAGCAAATGACGTCCAATGCCGGGGAACACACGAAGTACGGCCGCACGAATGTTCGTCCGCGCAACGCAAGTGGCAAACGAACGCATTTTTTCGAGAACGTCAAACCGCTACTACTGACGTACAGAGTGCGCTGCGGCCGCATAGCGGCGTGTGTGTGTGATTAGGAGACGTCAGACGCTGCTAATGTCCGGCTAACATAACGTCCAGACGCAAAAAGGTTTTATTGATGATCCGTACAAAATCACGGACGAAAAGGCGCATCGTATGACCGCTACCGCGTATTCCGTGAAAAAATATGTCCGTTCGTTCGACCGCACTTTTCCACGGTCGACGCGAAAAATGCGTTAGTCTGACCCTAGCCTATATGAAGGGATCTGCCCAACAGAACACGCAATGAGCACTAGAGCGTCTCTTTCGTCTGGTTTGGGGTGAACACGGATCGGTTTGGGGGCCGGTGATGGACAGGAGCAGCTTTCACGTTACCTGAGATAGTTTGAGTTTCTTCTCAGAGGAGTTCTGGATGACCAGGGCGATCATGGCCAAGTAGGAGTATGGTGGCTTGGTGTAGCGATTGTAATTCTTTTTCTTGACCTTTTTGTCCGTTTTTGCATCACCTCCAGCTTTCTGATCCTCTTTTCCCCCTTTATCCTGAGAGCAGTTGTCCAAATCCGAGGTGGGCGCCATCTTTCTGGCCAGCGCCCACTCTGATGAAGGTAACCTGAGGATGCAGATTGAGGGACCTGTCACAGACAGATCCAGCAGTGGGGTCCTTCAGGAGAGAAGGCTGAGAATCTCATCGCTTTGAAGCTCAGACTCAACTGAGTCTCCTGGACACAGACAAGTCTCTCCTCCTGTCCTGGTCAATCCCATCCCATCTCCTGTACCTTTGTTATGCTAATGAATTCATGGCAAATGGGCCACTGGCTCCAGAGGAGGAGGTGAGGGATCATCACAGCCTTTTGAAGAGCAAGGTGGACTCAGAGGTCAGGACCTGGTACATCCCCCGCCGAGAACGAAAGGAACTGGAGGAACCTCCATATTCAGGTGTATGGAGATACCAGGAGCAAACACAACCAAGGATGAACATGTCTGTGGATCCGTGAACCTCGGGGTCACAGGGTATCAACGACAGGGACATATTTACAGCTCATGAAAATGATCCAAACATCTAATCGCAACCTCAAACAAGATCCAGGTCTGTCGTCCGTCCTATGCATCTTGTATACGCTATATAAGGAAAAAAAAGCGGAAGTCTACTGTTCTCCTAATAGGAGGTTAAATCAATAAAAATGTATCAAAATGTGTCTAAATAATAAATAAACCTCCTTTAAAAAAATAATAAAAAGGTCTGTCAAAAAATAATAAAACAATGTCTTTTAAAAAATAAAATAGGAAAAACAAAAATTTATTTTAAATAATACAAAAAATACAAAAAGGTCTTTAAAAAATTATAAAGTAAAAGTTTTTTGTGAAAACTAAAAATAACAAATGGTCTTAATAAAATTATAAAAAAAATTTTAATTAAAAATCCATTAGGGGTTTTTTTTTAGAATGTTTTACCAGGCAGGATACATTGAGATTCTCTCGTTTTCAAGTATGTCCTGGGTGTCGAGTATGTACCGTTAGGTGTCTTGCCCAAGAACACTTACTCGAGAGGTGCTCTTGCCGGGAACGAACCTGTGTCTTCACGACCATAGAGCAGTGATGTTACCTTTACACCACTAAGTCGGTATTTGCCTGTTTAAACCTATCACCTTGAAACACTGGAATCAGGGCACTTTGTCAAAACTTCTGTGCAATTCGGCGTCCTGTTAATAGACAGATCGATAGTTCTCAATGAGACAATTTTGGTGCCGCCGAATCGTACTTATGTACGGCAAATTCTGGGGGGCAAATTGTGACTGCCACTCTGGGGTCAAGAAGGAATTTTTTCCTAGTGTGTTGCATATTGGCGAGCGCTTCAGACTGTGTTTTTTTTGCCTCTTTTGGATCAACAGCAGCAGGTGATGTGTGAAAGGCGGAACCCGATGGACGCACGGCTTTATTTCATCCTATGTAACTATGTAAATTGTGGCAAAATGCACCGAATTTCTGTAAATGGTGAATCGACAGCTTAATGAATGGATGAATTGCCCCAAAATTGCTGATACGGTGAAATTGTAACATTAATAAATATCAGGGGGTCACTTTAATAATTGTGACATTTATAAATATCAGGGGGTCACTTTAATAATTGTGACATTTATAAATATGAGGGGGTCACTTTAATAATTGTGACAATAATAAATATCAGGGGACACTGTAATAATTGTGACATTTATACATATCAGGGGGTCACTTTAATAATTGTGACATTTATAAATATCAGGGGGTCACTGTAATAATTGTGACATTAATAAATATAAGGGGGTCACTGTAATAATTGTAACATTAATAAATATCAGGAGGTCACTGTAATAATTGTGACATTAATAAATATCAGGGGGTCACTGTATTAAATGTGACATTAATAAATATCAGGGGGTCACTTTAATAATTGTGATATTTATAAATATCAGGGGGTCACTTTAATAATTGTGACATTAATAAATATCAGGGGGTCACTTTAATAATTGTGACATTAATAAATATCAGGGGTCACTGTAATAATTGTGACATTAATAAATATCAGGGGGTCACTGTATTAAATGTGACATTAATAAATATCAGGGGGTCACTTTAATAATTGTGACATTAATAAATATCAGGGGGTCACTTTAATAATTGTGACATTAATAAATATCAGGGGTCACTGTAATAATTGTAACATTAATAAATATCAGGGGTCACTGTAATAATTGTGACATTAATAAATATCAGGGGGTCACTGTAATAATTGTGACATTTATAAATATGAGGGGGTCACTTTAATAATTGTGACAATAATAAATATCAGGGGACACTGTAATAATTGTGACATTTATACATATCAGGGGGTCACTTTAATAATTGTGACATTTATAAATATCAGGGGGTCACTGTAATAATTGTGACATTAATAAATATAAGGGGGTCACTGTAATAATTGTAACATTAATAAATATCAGGAGGTCACTGTAATAATTGTGACATTAATAAATATCAGGGGGTCACTGTATTAAATGTGACATTAATAAATATCAGGGGGTCACTTTAATAATTGTGATATTTATAAATATCAGGGGTCACTTTAATAATTGTGACATTAATAAATATCAGGGGGTCACTTTAATAATTGTGACATTAATAAATATCAGGGGGTCACTGTAATAATTGTGACATTAATAAATATCAGGGGGTCACTGTATTAAATGTGACATTAATAAATATCAGGGGGTCACTTTAATAATTGTGACATTAATAAATATCAGGGGGTCACTTTAATAATTGTGACATTAATAAATATCAGGGGGTCACTGTAATAATTGTAACATTAATAAATATCAGGGGGTCACTGTATAATTGTGACATTAATAAATATCAGGGTGTCACTTTAATAATTGTAACATTAATAAATATCAGGGGGTCACTGTAATAATTGTGACATTAATAAAATATCAGGCGGGTCACTGTAATAATTGTAACATTAATAAATATCAGGGGGTCACTTTAATAATTGTGACATTAATAAATATCAGGAGGTCACGGTAATAATTGTGACATTTATAAATATCAGGGGCTCACTGTAATAATTGTGACATTAATAAATATCAGGGGGTCACTGTAATAATTGTGACATTAATAAATATCAGGGGGTCACTTTAATAATTGTGACATTAATAAATATCAGGGGTCACTGTAATAATTGTGACATTTATACATATCAGGGGGCCACTTTAATAATTGTGACATTAATAAATATCAGGGGGTCACTGTAATAATTGTGAAATTAATAAATATCAGGGGGTCACTGTATTAAATGTGACATTAATAAATATCAGGGGGTCACTGTATTAAATGTGACATTAATAAATATCAGGGGGTCACTTTAATAATTGTGACATTAATAAATATCAGGGGGTCACTGTAATAATTGTGACATTAATAAATATCAGGGGGTCACTGTATTAAATGTGACATTAATAAATATCAGGGGGTCACTGTAATAATTGTAACATTAATAAATATCAGAGGGTCACTGTAATAATTGTAACATTAATAAATATCAGAGGGTCACTGTAATAATTGTAACATTAATAAATATCAGGGGGTCACTGTAATAATTGTGACATTAATAAATATCAGGGTGTCACTTTAATAATTGTAACATTAATAAATATCAGGGGGTCACTGTAATAATTGTGACATTAATAAATATCAGGGTGTCACTTTAATAATTGTAACATTAATAAATATCAGGGGGTCACTGTAATAATTGTGACATTAATAAATATCAGGGTGTCACTTTAATAATTGTAACATTAATAAATATCAGGGGGTCACTTTAATAATTGTAACATTAATAAATATCAGAGGGTCACTGTAATAATTGTAACATTAATAAATATCAGGGGGTCACTGTAATAATTGTGACATTAATAAATATCAGAGGGTCACTGTAATAATTGTAACATTAATAAATATCAGAGGGTCACTGTAATAATTGTAACATTAATAAATATCAGTGGTCACTGTAATAATTGTGACATTAATAAATATCAGGGGGTCACTTTAATAATTGTAACATTAATAAATATCAGAGGGTCACTGTAATAATTGTAACATTAATAAATATCAGAGGGTCACTGTAATAATTGTAACATTAATAAATATCAGTGGTCACTGTAATAATTGTGACATTAATAAATATCAGGGGGTCACTTTAATAATTGTAACATTAATAAATATCAGAGGGTCACTGTAATAATTGTAACATTAATAAATATCAGGGGGTCACTGTAATAATTGTGACATTAATAAATATCAGGGTGTCACTAATAATTGTAACATTAATAAATATCAGGGGGTCACTGTAATAATTGTGACATTAATAAATATCAGGGTGTCACTAATAATTGTAACATTAATAAATATCAGGGGGTCACTGTAATAATTGTGACATTAATAAATATCAGGGGGTCACTGTAATAATTGTGACATTAATAAATATCAGGGGTCACTGTAATAATTGTGACATTAATAAATATCAGGGGTCACTGTAATAATTGTGACATTTATAAATATTCAGGTATCCACTTTAAAATTGTGACATTAATAAATATCAGGGGGTCACTGTAATAAATGTGAC
>RXON01003134.1:0-19467 GCA_009667805.1 Leptobrachium leishanense
TGGCCAATAGCAGCACCCTTGTGCCGCTAAAACGGCCGGCAATCGTCTTGTTGTGGACAAATATGTATGTATTCGCTTTTACAATATTCAAAGGCTTAGAAAGAGGCCTAGAAAAATGCTCATTTAAGTAGTTTAATGGAAATTAATGGAAACCATGTTAAAGGAAAGGATTGTTGAACATCTAAAAACACATAGATTACAGGATCAGAAACAACATGGGTTTACCTCAGGGAGATCATGCCAAACTAATCTTATTGATTTTTTTGACTGGGTAACAAAAATAATAGACACAGGTGGTGCAGTAGACATTGCTTATTTAGATTTCAGTAAGGCTTTTGATACTGTTCCGCATAGAAGGCTTATCAATAAATTGCAATCTTTGAGTTTAGATTCCAATATTGTTGACTGGATTAGGCAATGGCTGAGTGACAGACAACAGAGAGTTGTGGTAAATGGAGTTTATTCGGCACAAGGTCTTGTTACCAGTGGGGTACCTCAGGGGTCAGTACTTGGACCCATTCTCTTTAATATTTTTATTAGTGATATTGCAGAAGGTATTAATGGAAAAGTATGTCTTTTTGCTGATGACACAAAGATTTGCAACAGGGTTGACGTTCCTGGAGGGATCAGCCAAATGACAAATGATTTAGGTAAACTAAAAAAATGGTCGGAGTTGTGGCAATTGAGTTTTAATGTGGATAAGTGCAAGATAATGCACCTGGGACGTAAAAACCCAAGGGCTGAATATAGAATATTTGATACAGTCCTAACCTCAACATCTGAGGAAAGGGATTTAGGGGTCATTATTTCAGAGGATCTAAGGGTAAGTAGTCAGTGACTTTTGAAATTAACTCAAAAAAACACATTCATAAGGGGCATGCTAAAACATATAATTTTAAAAAGGCCAACTTTATTAAAATAAAGGAAGCTCTCAATGTCATTGACTGGCAGAAACTCTTTCACGGGAAAAACACTGAGGATAAGTGGAATATCTTTAAACTAACACTAGAAAAGTACACGTCACAATATATTCCACTGGTTAATAAATATAAAAGAAACAGACTGAAACCAATGTGGCTTAGTAGGAAGGTAACTAAGGAAATTAAAAATAAAAAGAAGGCATTTAAAGCTTTTAAATCTGATAAATCTGAGGCATCCTATAAAGCATATAGGGCAGCCAATAAAGCATGTAAAAATGCGATTAGATGGGCTAAACTAGAAAATGAAAAAGAAATAGCCAAAGAGAGCAAGACCAACCCTAAAAGATTCTTTAGGTACATAAATTCAAAAAAACCCAAGAGTGAAAATGTAGGTTCACTAAAATCTGAGTCAGGGTTATTGTTAACTGAAGATCGAGATAAGGCAGAAATTTTAAATGATTATTTTTCTTCAGTATTTATCAAAGAGAAACCTATAACAGGAGACATGAAATTCATTAATAAAAACTTACTAATACAAAGTGACTGGTTGACTCAGGACAAGGTTTTACACAAATTAAACAATGTGAATGTTAATAAAGCCCCAGGACCAGATGGAATTCACCCGCGAGTACTAAGAGAGCTATGTGTTGAAATATGTAAACCTCTGTTCTTAATCTTTCAAGATTCTTTTCTTTCAGGAATAGTACCAGAGGATTGGAGAAAAGCTGACGTGGTCCCTATATTTAAGAAAGGTTTAAAATTTGTGCCTGGGAATTATAGACCTGTGAGCTTAACATCTGTGGCTGGGAAAGTATTCGAGGGGTTACTAAGGGATAGTATTCAGGAATTTATTGGGAGGTATAATGTAATTGGCAAAAATCAGCATGGTTTCATGAAACACAGATCATGTCAGACTAACCTAATTACGTTCTATGAGGAAGTAAGTAGAAGAAGTATAGATCAGGGGGTCGCAGTGGATGTGATTTACTTAGATTTTGCCAAAGCTTTCGACACAGTTCCACACAAAAGGTTACTATTTAAATTAAGAAAAAATGGTCTAGATGAAAATACTTGTTCTTGGATAGAAAACTGGCTAAAAGATAGGGTACAGAGAGTGGTCATAAATGGTACATTTTCAAGATGGACACCAGTGGTAAGTGGTGTCCCTCAGGGGTCTGTTATAGGACCAATACTATTCAATTTATTTATAAATGACCTTGAGATAGGCATTGAAAGTCATGTATCAGTGTTTGCAGATGACACAAAGCTAGGAAAAGTAATACAATGTGAGCAGGATGTTACTTCGCTGCAGAGGGATTTAGATAGATTGGGGGACTGGGCACTTAAATGGCAGATGAAATTTAATCTAGATAAATGTAAAGTTATGCACTTTGGAGTGAAGAACACACAAGCAATTTATACCCTAAATGGTACGGAGTTAGGGAAATCCAAGCAGGAGAAGGATTTGGGAATAATCATAGACTTCAAACTAAGTAACAATGTGCAATGTCAAACAGCAGCCGCCAAGGCCAGCAAAGTACTGGCATGCATTAAAAGGGGAGTTCACTCACGGGATGAAAACATAATTTTGCCTCTGTATAAATCAATGGTCAGGCCGCACCTTGAATATGCCGTGCAATTTTGGGCACCTGTCTTAAAAAAAAGATATTATATCGCTAGAAAAAGTGCAGAGACGGGCAACTAAATTAATAAGGGGGATGGAGGGTTAAGTTATGAGGAAAGACTAACAAGCTTAAACCTGTTTAGTTTAGAGAAAAGGCGCCTTAGAGGGGATCTGATAACCTTATATAAATATATACGGGCCATTATCAACCATTGTCTGATAACCTATTCATTAACAGGACTATACACAGGACAAGGGGTCATCCATTTAGACTGGAAGAAAGAAAATTTAGCTTAAAGCATAGGAAGGGTTATTTTACGGTGAGAACAATAAAGCTGTGGAATTCTTTGCCTGTTGAGGTGGTTGGGTCAGAGTCTGTACAGACTTTTAAAAAACGACTGGATGACTTCCTGCAGACACAGAATATTAAGGGTTATAATATTTAATATGTGGGTAAAAGCTTCTTGATCCAAGGAGAAATCTGACTGCCATTCTGGGGTCAAGAAGGAATTTTTTCCCAGTATGTTGCATATTGGCAAGCATTCAGACTGAGTTTTTTGCCTTCTTTTGGATCAACAGCAGTAGGTTATGTGGGAGAGGCTGAACCCGATGGACGCATGTCTTTTTTCAGCCTATGTAACTATGTAACTATGTAATGTAATAGAGCAGCAGGAAATGCTGGCAGAATGCTTGGTTGTGTAGGGAGAGGTATTAGCAGTAGGAAAAGGGAAGTGCTCATGCCACTGTACAGAGCACTGGTGAGACCTCACTTGGAGTACTGTGTGCAGTACTGGAGACCGTATCTCCAGAAGGATATAGACATCTTAGAGAGAGTTCAGAGAAGGGTTACTAAAATGGTGTACGGCTTGAAGGAGAAAAGTTACCAGGAAAGGCTTAATGATCTCAACATGTACAGCTTGGAAAAAAGACGAGACAGAGGAGATATGATAGAAACATTTAAATACGTAAAGGGAATCCACAAGGTAGAGGAAGGGAGTATATTTAAAAGGAAACAAAATAGCAAAACAAGAGGACATAGACTTAGATTAGAGGGGCAAAGGTTTAAAAGTAACATCAGGAAGCATTATTTTACTGAGAGGGTGGTGGATACATGGAACAGTCTTCCAGTAGAAGTGGTAGAGGCCAAAACAGTAATTGAATTTAAGCAAGCATGGGATAGGCATAAGGCTATCCTAAACAAAAGATAAATCCAGGTTAAGTATCCATGTAATTGGGCAGACTAGATGTGCCGAAAGGTTCTTATCTGCTGACATTTTTCTATGTTTCTATGTTTAAGTGGTTAATCAGGATTTAAGAATCAAATGCATATTATTGTTTAACACGCTATCTTAGCCGATTGTTTTTTTTTTGGTGCGTGGGACGGTGAATGTGCTCTGGCTAAAGCCATCATGCCCCTCCACATCCTGCCCTTTGATGATGACCTGCCAACAGCCCACACCCCCGGACTCACTAGACAAAGGAGAAAGGCGAATTCTGTACCTGGCAGTTTCGATCCCCACGTCTACCTTGATGTCATTGGAGTCCCAAGGGGGGTGCCTAATGAGAGACCAGGTGAAGGCGGGATTCGAATCTTTAATCCCCGTGATAACCATCAACAAGAATGTTGATTGGATTAACTACATCTATTATATACCCGAGATGCCCTCCAGGGTTTGGCCGACCAGCTAGGCCCAACCTCTGCGATGACCTTCCAGAACCGCATGGCCCTCGATATGCTACCGGCAGAGAGGGGTGGGTTCTGTAAGATGCTAAAAGGTACTGGTGGCTCCTGTTGCACAATTTATCCCGGATAACACAGGCCCCACCGGTATGGTCACTAAAGCCATTAAACAATTGGAAGACCTGTCTGAAGAACTGAAGAAATACTCTGGCATTACTGATCCCTGCGATCAGTATTTTAGTTGGATGAGTGCCTGGCAGAAGATCCTCACACAAATAGGGATAGTTATCCTGGTAGTGATGGTTCTGTTGACGGTGATTGGATGTTGTGTTTTACCCTGCATTAAAGAGGTTGTCGAAAGAACTGTGGAATCCACTACACCTGTTCTGCTTAGTCAAGTGTGTGGGGACACTGGGGAGAATATTGGCACTTCCTATACTAGTCTAGAATTTCTAGAGGTTCATGTGAATGAGATGAATGACAAAACCGGCCAACCTGTGACAAGTCAACCACAGAATTCTGAATCCATGCATCCCCTATCTCGAAAACACCGTCTATGAATTGGCTTTAAGCCAAGGATAGTGACCCATTGCAAGACGAGTTGAGGCCCGATTCTTGACCCACCAGTCTCGACCATGCTCCGAAGCCCGGAATACAAAGGGGTTTTATTCAATAGGAGTATCTCGTCTCAACCTCCGGTGAAGATTTGGGATGGCTGGCGAGACTATTAGGGGAACGGATAAAGGCACGGCTCGTCTCCAGGGGTACACTTGGGAAATATGCATTTTTAGGGCGGACTGTTGTGGACAAATATATATATATTCGCTTTTATAATATTCAAAGGCTTAGAAAGAGGCCTAGAAAAATGCTCATTTAAGTAGTTTAAGTGGTTAATCAGGATTTAAGAATCAAATGCATATTATTGTTTAACACGCTATCTTAGCCGATTGTTTTTGTACGCACATGTAGTTTCTTTTTCCAAGTATCAAGAAGAGAATGTTTTGGAACATCTTGGAACGTCCTGTAACAACGTCCTTGATGGCTAAGGGGACAACCGGAGAAGCTGATGTTTTATTTTCTTTAACTGTTATTAAACAAATGTCTGTAATTTCACAATATTAATGACGAATAGAATGTTGGGCAACAGCCTGTTTTCGTTACGTGTGAAGTAGCATAAAAGCCTGTAAATTGTCAATAAAGGTCAGAGGAATCATTGGCTTTGAAGCCACATAGACTTATTCCTTGTCTGTGTGATTTCTTTATGCGCGCATATATCTGATTTCTCCACCGATTTAGAACAGAGACTGGCATCCGAGGAAGGAGTACATTGTCCACTTCAGTCTGATCCCAGTCCAGGGGAGCAGAATGGACCCCGGACAACACACCTCCGGTGGCCAGCCACACCAGGTCCTCTGGGAGGCAAATATGTTGTCTGAAGGTGCTTAGGGTCCCCAAAGAAGACAAGAGGTGTCGGAGCTCCAAAGACTCACATCCATCTTCCTCCATAGCCAGCCCCGCCCCCCTCCACTGCAATATATATATTTTTTATATTCAAAAATCTTTTATTATGCAAGCACATCAGTAATACATCAAATTCAAGAAATTAGGCAGCAAGGCGGCCGCACAGGGCCACCACAGATAGACACACATCAAAATCAATAACATAAATCAGGGTCAAGAGAATCGAAAGAGCCCACAAAAATAGTCAGCATGGGGGGGGTGAAAAGAGAGGGAAGGAAAAAAATTCAAAAATATATATAGATCACAGGACCCTAAAAAATTAAAAGAGAACAAAAATGAATATGGCAAAGGCCCAACGTGTGACCTTCCTGGTGTCCCAGGGACAAAAGGAGGCCACGGAAGTGTATCGGTCACCAGGCCAGGGCGTTCAAGGGCCAGGAATGACGGTCAGAGCCATGGTGACTGTCACAATAGCGCACCCCGGGTCATCCCAAAATGCCAAAGAAAAGAAAAAAAAAACATTTAAAAGAGGGGGGGGGATGTTCGCTGAGGCAAGAATAACAAAGAGTCAGCACCCCAGAGGGGAAGAAGAATCTAGCTGAATTCCACAGGGGGATGGTGGGAAGAACTTGGGTACAAAGTCCGGTGGAGAGTTCGCTGGTATCTGAGTGCCGCTTCAACCCGGGTCATTCAGTTGGGGCGTCGGAAAGATACCCAGAGGGGCCACTAGCGGCCAAGCCTCCTCCGGTGTCGAAGTCACTTGCATGGTGCCATTGACCGACACAATAAGGGAGCCAGCCGCTCCTCACCTGCAGCAAACTCCTTCAGCCCGCAGACGAGTCGTCACCTCCCTGAAGCGTCGTCGGGCCAACAGCGTAGCAAAGGGGAGATCTGTAAACAGGGAAAGCTGAAGCGTCTCGAAGAAAAGAGGGCCACGCGCTGCCGGGACCCCCATAAGCCGATGTTTCAGTGGGACATCTTTCGCCACCACCAATATATCCTGCGAAGCCGTACTAGCTGCCAATGGCGATTTCCGAAGACGCAGCACTGACCCAAAAATCTCCTGTGTGTTCGGCGTCCGCGGGAGAAGGGAGGCCGCGAGCCGGTTTGCCTGCCCCAGAGCCGCCGGGAGCAGCATCGAGTCCGGGATACCCCTGATCCTAAGATTTCGCTGTCGATGACGAGTGTCCAACCGCTCCACCGTCTGCAAAAGGAGCGTCACCTGGGTCTGCAGGGAGTCAACTCTCTTGGTAATATGACCATGAGTTACCTCCAACTCTCCAGTACGGTCGCTGACTGCATCCACCTGGGTCTGGACTCCAATCACCTCCGTCCATAAGACAGCTAAATCGGACCGCCACATAGCCTTAAAGTCAGCCGTCATAGCGCTGATATCACCCTTAGTGGAAGGCAGGTGGTCATCAGTGACACCTCCGCCTCTCACAGACACCCCACCGGAAGAGCCTGGTGGCGCGGGGAAAGATGCATCGGCGTCAGGTCTGGGCTTGCCTGTTCTAAATCACTGCCCAGGGTGGTCGCGGGGGTCTGAGCGTGCATCATCGGGCTCTCCTCCGTCCAGGGCAGCACCGTCCCCCCTGAAGAGTAAGGAGAGGACGGGGATCGGGACTGGGCCTCAACATGGCGCCGGCCTGAGACCCTGCAAAGGGATAGGCGTATGTCCTCCTGGCGAGCCCCCACCAGGAGGGGTCTGTTTCTTCCCCATCAGGGGGTGGAAGAGCAGGGATGTCCTCTGTGAAAGGGGGTGCCTGGAACTCCGAGCTGCAATATATTTTTGAACTATATTGAATATGGCCAAAATTATAGTATTTCAAATCTATTTAGGAAGAATATATTAAGAAAGTATTTTAAAAATATATTTCAAACATCATTTTCTTCCATTTGGGAAGTTAGAAACTAAAGGGTCTATTTATATTCAGATCCTTTGGTTTTTGTCACAATTTGGGGAATCAATTTCACTGGAAATATGGTGAATTCACTATTTAGCGAATGGTCACCGTAATTTGCGAAAATTGGAGTTGCTGAAGCAGTTATCAGACGTTGGCAAAAATCGCCGAATTGCGTCAAATAAAATATTGAGTTTCTGTACCAGGTTAGTAAAACGAAAAGGTATCATCGAATCACATTACTCTGGGATTATAGAATCTTATTTCTATATACTTATTTAGGTTTTTTCAGTGGTTTGTTTTAGTGGCGAAAATTATTAGTGCCCCCCAGTTCTAACTGTGGTATGTTATGTGCCCCCCCTATATATTGTTCCTAGAGTCGCCACTGCTTGACGGTCCCTCAGAGCGTCCGTTAATGGTTTCATCACCCTACGAGCATAAAGAGTGGTCCAGGATAAGTCAGGAAACAATCGTAAAGGATAACTGTTGGAATCCTTGACCTCCTGTTTAAGGGCTGCCTGGAGGATCTCCTCCTTTTGTCCAAAATAATGGAGGCGACAGATCACGTCCCGGGGTGCCTCGCTCAGGCTCCCCTGGGTTTCAAGGAGCGATACGCCCAGTCAAAGTGTACTGGAGCGTCCAGGGGTTTATTTAACAGGCCGTTAAAAATGGGTGTCAAGATATCAGGGAGCACTTCCCAACCGTCTTGAGATTCAGGGAGGCCTCTGATCCGCAAATTATTATGCTGGCCTCTATTATACTGATCATCTAGGGTGCGGTGGAGTCGCTGGAGGTGCAGGTTATGTGAGGTCAGGCCGGTCTCCAGGCAAGATATGCGGTCTTCTGTGCTCTCCCTGTCGTCTTCTAGGTCCTGCACCCGGGAGCCACCATGGGGAAATCCCCTTATCGACCACGTGTGCTCTGGCGACCTCTAGGCGGGCGTTAAAGGGGGCCTCCAGCTTTTCCAACAAGGCCTCAAGGTTCTCCATCGTGGGCAGCGAGAGGAGAATGTTTTGAGCCGTAAAGTCAGACTCCTCCGGCGGCACCGGGCTGCTCACGGAGGAAGTCTCTTGGGAAGCTCGGGAAGTTGGCGCCATCTTGGGGCCTCATAGTGTGCCACCCGCGACCGGCGCCTCTGTGAAATACCTTGTGATGCCGAAGCTTTTCAAAGAGCCAGGCTGCTTGGGATCGCTTCTTGTGAGTCATGGTTCCCCAACAAAGGTCAGATCTCTCTCTTCTAATTGTACCTGCACCACAGCTCCTCTATGCAGCTGCCATCCACAACCGCCACCAAGCTACGCCCACCACCACCATTTTGCATTCCTTTTAACTTATTATTATTGATTTATTTATTTTGTGTACCTTTTGTTATTTTATGTTTTTTCTGCCTTAAATAAATACATGTATATTTAGGTAAATTAAAAGTGGTCATAACACCCTTTAAGGGTAGACCCAGGCCCACGGTGAATGTGATGGCGATCGAGCAAAGCTGAGACACCATAAAGAACCATCAGAGTGTATATAGGTTGAGCACCCCTTGCCGGAATTCTAAAATATTGAAGTCTCCCAAAAACAGAATTTATAAAGCCTTCCTAAATGTAATATTTCTAGATTAACCCCTTCCCGACCGCAAACGTACATAGTACGTCCTGTGGGGAAATCCCCTTATCGACCATGGACATACTATGTACGTCACGGTCGTCTAACCTCCCTCCCTCCCTATACTCACCTCTCTGGCCAGGTTCCCACTATGATCTGGCAAGCTTAGAGTTTACTCCGCCTATTCATGGGGCCCAGCCGTCGCAATGTCGTCATCAACGTACGTGATGACATCATCACCAGAGGCCCTGGTGCCTGCAGTGGAGTTTAGGAAAGGGGAGGGGGCAGCTCATTTGGATCCCTCTCCCTCCCAAACGGCTCCACTTAGGTAAAAAAAGAAAGGTACCGCTGGAAAGGGGAGAGTTTTCAGCAGTGCCTATCTTTAACCTCTCGGGAGCCGGATTGCAATTCAAACCCGAAGTGGCTGATATCATGGATGTCAGTCATGCCTCCAGGTTTACCCCCCACCCACTGACGTGGTCGCCATATGTGCGATGATGTCAGTGGGCCAGTTAACCCCCTATCTGCCTAGTGGACATAGGGGGATTATTTGGGTCCCTGTATCTCCCAATCCTAGAGGGTCATATTTGATATCATTGGAAAGGCCTGCACATGACCTTTCCCATGATAACAAACATGACTAGGTTTGGTGTAAAAAATATACTAATACCTCGTAGCATTGGGAAATTGCTTAAAAATTAAGGATTTCAAAATTAGAAGCCAGAAAACTTCAAGATTTCATTTAAATTGATTATCCTAACAAAATGCTTGAAATCAGTTTATTACAGGGCTTTGACAGATGATAGGAATAATCTAGTGATTCCCAAGTTTTGAGATACTGTCAGGTTCGGCAAGAGACTCTATACTATACCAACTATAGCCATTCCACGTTAAAGAGCACAATCCGTTCCCGGTCTGACTTTGTCTATTCTCAGGTGTAGTCCTTCAGGAACCTGATCACTCCCTCAGAAAAAGAGATCACGTCCAAGCCTAGATGCTTCTGCATTGAATGTTATTTGGTGTGAGTGGTTCACCAAGGACATCTTGAAGCCTGAGATCTGCTCTGCCCTACCCAGCTACAGCTCCTACTGAGGAGACTCCTGCTCCTACTGAAATCCCTCGCCTCTACAGCTCCTACTGAGGAGACCCTTGCCTCTACAACTCCTATCGCAGAAACTCTGAGCTCTTCATCCAAGCCCCTTGTGCACCTTTTGCCCTCAGCCTCCAGTTCCCACGTGTGAGTTCCTTGTGTATCTGTGTTCTCCTACCCCTTTCATATAATAGTACTGTGTTCAGCCCTTTCCCTCCTATGTCTACCTCTGTGTCTATAGCCAGCCCTTTTCCACCTATGTCTTCCTCTGTGTCTATATAGCCAGCCCTTTTCCTCCTATGTCTTCCTCTGTGTCTATATAGCTAGCCCTTTTCCTCCTATGTCTTCCTCTGTGTCTATATAGCCAGCCCTTTTCCTCTTATGTCTTCCTCTGTGTCTATATAGCTAGCCCTTTTCCTCCTATGTCTTCCTCTGTGTCTATATAGCCAGCCCTTTTCCTCCTATGTCTTCCTCTGTGTCTATATAGCCAGCCCTTTTCCTCCTATGTCTTCCTCTTTGTCTATAGCCAGCCCTTTTCCTCCTATGTCTTCCTCTGTGTCTATATAGCCAGCCCTTTTCCTCCTATGTCTTCCTCTGTGTCTATATAGCCAGCCCTTTTCCTCCTATGTCTTCCTCTGTGTCTATATAGCCAGCCCTTTTCTTCTTATGTCTTCCTCTGTGTCTATAGCCAGCCCTTTACGTGTCTTCTCTGTCTGGCTCCTTTTTCCAGTTTATCTCCATCCCTGTTATTGCATTTAACCTTTTGTGTTTCAATGTTTGCCTTATTTATTTATTTTATTTTATTTATTTATAAATAATTTTACCAGGAAGGATACATTGAGATTTCTCTCGTTTTCAAGTACGTCCTGGGCTCAAGAACATCGAAGTGTTACAGTTACAGAAATACAAAGTGATACAATGCAAGATATTAAAACACAAATATACAGATTAACAGAAAATAAATATGTAGGAAATATAGTCACTATGTTACAAGTTTACAGGCGCATTCTGTATATAGTCACTATGTTACATGTTTACAGGTGCATTCTGTATATAGTCACTATGTTACATGTTTAGAGGTGCATTCTGTATATAGTCACTATGTTACATGCTTACAGGTGCATTCTGTATATAGTCACTGTGTTACATGTTTACAGGTGCATTCTGTATATAGTCACTATGTTACACGTTTACAGGTGCATTCCGTATATAGTCACTATGTTACATGTTTACAGGTGCATTCTGTATATAGTCACTGTGTTACATGTTTACAGGTGCATTCTGTATATATTCACTATGTTACATGTTTACAGGTGCATTCTGTATATAGTCACTGGTTTACATGTTTACAGGTGCATTCTGTATATAGTCACTATGTTACATGTTTACAGGTGCATTCTGTATATAGTCACTATGTTACATGTTTACAGGCGCATTCTGTATATAGTCAGTATGTTACATGTTTACAGGTGCATTCTGTATATAGTCACTATGTTACATGTTTATAGGCGCATTATGTATATAGTCACTATGTTACATGTTTACAGGTGCGTTCTGTATATAGTCACTATGATACATGTTTACAGGTGCATTCTGTATATAGTCACTATGTTACATGTTTACAGGCGCATTCTGTATATAGTCAGTATGTTACATGTTTACAGGTGCATTCTGTATTGAAGTATGTTAGTAATGAGCTCTTGAGTGACTTTAGACCGGGAGAAGATTTGATGGTGTCTGGGAGGTTATTCCATAATTGTGGTGCTCTGTAGGAAAATGAGGATCGAGACACTTTCTTTTTGTATTGTGGTATTGCAAGTAAGGTGCTGGTCCTGGATCGGAGGTTATAGGATGAGGGAACTGCATATTGCATTATGTAATAAATCCGTTACACCGCGCCCCTGTATTCAGGTTTGTGTTGGTATCACATGCACACTGGGCTCATCACGTTGCTTCCACCTGACAGATACTAACATCCAACAAATCCGGTTAATTGCGGCTTTGACAAAGTATAGAATGAAGTGATAGATACTTTCAAATCACTGGCCCTTTCTTCAACTACAGCATTGTCTTGCCTCTGTTTGGCCAAAGACATGACTTTTTATGGCTAGACTAACCAAAACGTTGAAGGACCAATTGGTCCATAGTTTCTTTACACCTACTGCTTCAAGCACAACCTGGTCGGCTCCACCAAAGGACACACATAAATGTTCCCATTTCAAAGCCGCATGTTACCTCTATCTCAAATGCTGTAGATACGCCCCCCTTAATCTTTAATCATACTCTTCATGTTGATACAGTTTATGGAATATTACTCAAACGACACAATGACATTGGTGCCAATTTTGATGTTTATTGGCTGAGGGACAGGGCAAGATTTGGGGTGCCGGTGGTTCTGGTGGACTTTGCTGCTTCTGTCAATGTTAGGCAGCATTCTCTTCTCATCATTAGGTCAGTGTCTATCTAGTTCAGCCTCTCACACATCACCTGCTGTGGTTGATCCAAAGGAAGGCAAAAAACCCAGTATGAAGCGCTCGCCAATATGCAACATACTGGGGAAAAATTCCTTCTTGACCCCAGAGTGGCGGTCAGATTTCTCCTTGGATCGAGCAGGTTTTATCCACATATTAAATCGTATGACCTTTAATATTCTGTGTTTGCACAGTGTGTTACACATTTACACGCCTCATTCGGCGACCCAGTCAAAATCAGAGAATGCTTCATGATGATATCCAAGCACTCGATCCGGTGGAGGTGTCAGAGTGAGAGACTGAGATGTGAACGTTCGCTCAAAATAGCTGACATCTTCTGGGCCGCTGAGGCGTGGTGTAAATGGGGGCTGCGTCTTCTTAGCCAGGAGGTCCATCCAGTTTATTTCCTGTTCAGATGAAAGAGGATCGGGTTAAAAGAGTGAGCGAGATAACTTATATATAACCTTGTACCAACCAATAAAAAAAGCAATATTACAGAATATCCAGAAACTGCCCCAAAAAGTCACAATAATTCCAATAAAGCACAATCATATCATCTTTCAAATTACCTTACGGTGCACAAACACCCTCCTACCCTCAACTCCAGCTCCTACTGTATCGCTGAACACCCCAAAACCTAACCTGAAGTCCTGTCGATACATTTATTTAAGGTTACTCCCCATAATCTCCCCAAAATCTAACTTAAATCTTCTCTAAACACCGTCCCCAAAACACGTGGTCAGCATTGTGCAGGGACATTTCCCATTTGATGCCAGGATGTGGGTCCTTTGGGGCCGAGCATTGGATGTAAATGTCGATAAGAATTGATACGGGTTTATTTGAAAGCACACCTGTTAGTCCATATATATTTATACCCGTCTGTTTGTCTTTCTGTATAAACTGACAGTAATGCTTTAACTTAAATAAACTGGAAATGGTTCGGCGACAAGAGCGACTATAACTCCTCTATGCTCATTTATGGTCGGAATATAGGTGACATGGACTTACGGTGAAGAATGGGTGGTCTTTGACATCTTGCGCACCCTTCTGGCTCCCCAGACGCGTGACCGGGCTTCTTGTGAGAAGCTGAAAGCAAAACATTACAAATTTAGTTTATTTTTACTGGTAAACCTTAGAAAGCGAGAGATTCTGTGTATTAAGGTCGAGCCGGCCAGAACCTACAACTAGTGACTGATATTGAGAAATATTTATGTGTTAAATTAAGAGAAGGGTTCTTCTCTAAGGATGAGCTGAACACCCCCATGTTCGGTTTGCATTCGAACTCGAACAATTTCAAAACTTCGAGTTCGAACGCGAATACGAATCGAACTCAATGCAAGTCAATGGGACTCGAAAGTTTCCAAGAGGGCATATATGCAAGATATTTGCCATAAAAGGTGTATGGGGGTCTGGGTAGTGCCCTGGGGGACAGGAAACAACGACAAAAAGTTAAAAAAAAAGTTTTTAAAGGAACAGTGAGTTTTCCATGAAATAAGGGTTAAAAATAAAAACAAAAAATTCCTTCAAATATCGTGCCTAGGAGGTCCCCATAACCTGCCCGTGAAGTGGCAGATTTTTCAGCTGTATAGAAACATTTAAAACCAAAAAAAATTACATTTTAAATGACGGTAAACGGTTTTCCTTTAATCTATTCATAAACAACTGCTTGGGGCGGCAGTCTGTATGAAAAGAGGAGACATTTTAGGACATGCAGAACAAGTTTAGTGATTTTTTGGGCTAAATTATGGTGAAACTTATGCAGGCTTTGGATGAAAGTAACAATAGGTGCTTTAAAATTGGGCCTTTAGTGTCGGCAACAGTGCCGTCACACCGTAACCCCTCTGTGGTATTGTGGGAGAGTGCAGGGTTGGACCCTGCGGTCCAATATTAAAATGATATGAATCTGGTAATATAGGTGTCAGTGGCAGTGCACCCAAATATTGTGCCTTTGGTGGCAGCAAGTGCCTTCACACCGTAACCCTTTTGTGGTATTGTGGAAGAGTGCAGGGTTGGACCCTGCGGTCAAATATTAAAATTATATGAATCTGGTATAGGTGTCAGTGGCAGTGCACCCAAATATTTTACCTTTGGAGGCAGCAAGTGCCTTCACACCGTAAGTAACCCCTCTGTGGTATTGTGGAAGAGTGCAGTGGTGGAGGTTTTGTGAATGCAGAAGAGATCCCCAATCTATTCAGTTACGTCAGCATCAGGGGATTGATAGCTGCTGATCCAGGACTGATTCATTTTTATAAATGTCAGCCGGTCTACAGAGTCGGTGGATAGACGCACTCTTTTGTCTGTGACAAAACCTCCAGCAGTACTGAACATCCTTTCAGAAAGTACGCTGGATGAAGGGCAACCTAGTAGCTGCATAGCATATTGGCTAAATTCTGGCCAGTGATCCAATCTCAAAACCCAGTAAGCCAGTGGATCATCTGCTGGAAAGGTATCCAGGTCTACCCTTGCCCCTAGGTAGTCCTGCACCATATGGTGAAGACGCTGGCAATGGGTGCCTACATTTGACGTCCCTGGGCATCGAGGACTAAAAAAAATTGGAAAAGGCATCAGTCACCGCTCTTCCTCTGATCAACCGCAGCCTCAGAAACACCTGTGTCCTCACTTGGTAACCTACTAGTGCCTGGAAAGGTGTTACACAAGTGTCGCTTCAGAGCATCCTCAAGTTTTTCATCCTGTCCTCCCTCTGTGAGGGCAGGATGAGCTCTGCAACTTTACCCTTGTATCGTGGATCAAGAAGGCTTGCCAATCAGTAATGATCCCTCTCTTTGATAGCACGAATCCTGGGGTCCTTTAGCAGGCTTTGCAGGATAAGGGAGCCCATGCAGCGTAGGTTGGAGGTGGCATTAGCTTCCGAGTCTTCCTGGTCAATGAGGATGACCCCATCGTGCACTTCCTCCTCCCAGCCACATACTAGTCCTTGTGTTTCTGGGCACACGAAACCCTCCCTTGAGGAATCCCCACCTTCAATGCCCCCACTACTTAAATATTCCTCCTCCTCCTCCTCCTGTCTGATCTGAGTATGACCCGCTGGAATGCTGTCTGCGGAAAGACTGGGGCCTTCAGAGCTATGGAAGGCCTCCTCTTCCTCCCGCTGCTCTGCCTCTAGAGCCACATCTATAATTCCCAGCAGAGTGTGCTCCAGCAGGAACACTAAAGGAATTAGCCTTTAGTTGCCTCCTCAAATGGTGACAGTACACCTCCCTTGAGGAATCCCCACCTTCAATGCCCCCACTACTTAAATATTCCTCCTCCTCCTGTCTGATCTGAGGAGGATCCGCAGGAATGCTGTCTGCGGAAAGACTGGGGCCTTGAGAGCTAGGGAAGGCCTAGACAGTACAGTGCATGCATCCTTGATCAACAGCCACTGCGGGGGAAAAAAAAACAAGTTGACCTGAGCCTGTCCTTGTGCCATACTCACACAGGTACACGTTCATGGCCCTCTGCTGCTTGTGCAGATGCTTCTGCAGCCGTCTGAAGTGGCTGCAGACTTTTCTGGCCTGGCTGAGAAGCTCTGCCTGCCCTGGGTACCTGGTTAGGAAATGCTGTACCACCAGATTTAGGACGTGTGCTAGGCATGGTACATGCGTCAATTTACCCTGGCATAGGGCGGAGAGAAGGTTGCTGCCATTATCACAGATGACCATTCCCAGCTGAAGCTGGCGTGGTGTTAACCATCTCTGCACCTGCCCCTGCAGAGCTGACAGGATTTCTGGCCCGGTGTGGCTTCTGTCCCCTAAACAAACCAGCTCAAGCACAGTATGGCATCTTTTTGCTAGAGCCATTGCGTAGCCCCTGTCACGCGTCGGTTTAACTGCCACTTTGCCAGAGACAGAGGAGGAGAAAGAGGTAGAGGTGGTGGTGGAGCAGACAGACCTCACACAAGCAGCTTTCTGGAGGCGTGGTGGATGAACAGAGCCCCGTCCTGGATCCCTCCCAGCTGCAAGCAGAGTTACCCAGTGGGCCGTGAAGGAAATGTAACGGCCCTGTCCATGCTTGCTGGACCACGTGTCTTAAGTCATGTGCACCTTGCTGCTGACTTCCTTTCCCAATGACTCCATAACATTGTTTTCCACGTGCTGGTATAGTGCTGGAATGGCCTTCCGTGAAAAGAAATGGCGTTTTGGAACCTGTCACTGTGGTACAGCACATTCACCAAATTCACAGAAGGAAGCAGAGTCCACCAGCTGGAAAGGCAGCAGCTGTAATGCGAGTAATTTTGCTAAGCTGGCATTCAGACGCTGTGCTTGGGGATGGTTGGGACTATATTTTTTCTTACACTGCAGCAGCTGGGGCAACGTAATCTGACTGCGTAAATCTTCAGCTGATGGCATGCTGTCACATTGTGAGGAAGGACCTGGTACATCCATTACTGTAGCATCAGCCCTGTCAGTGGAGGTTGTAGCAGGCAATGACATGGCAGGACATATATTGGGGGTAGAGACAGATGAGGAGGACCTATGCAAAGTGTTGTGCCAACGGGATGTGTGGCAGGTGGTCATATGTCGCCTCAAGCACGTGGTATCCAAACGTGGGATGTCTTTCCCACGCTTTATCCTAATCTGACATAAATTACAAATAGCAACGGTGGGGTCTGCTGCACATTTCTTAAAGAACTCCCAGACAGCAGAGTTCCTGGATGTGTGCTTTGAGACAACAGCGCTCTGCACCTGAGCATCTCTGACATCTGATGCCTTGGACTGGCTACGGTTGGTCATAGAGGATGTTGTGCCTCGTGTTTGTTGTGCCTCCTCCTCACTTGACTCCTCTGTTCGATCAGGCACCCAGGTGGAGTCAGTGACCTCATTTCATTGTCATCACCCCCATCTCCTCATCACTGGAGCCAACTTGGCAGTATGATGCAGTTGCTGGGGCAACATGAGTGCCAGTTATTTGTGTGTCACTGGCACACCCTTCCTCTAGGTTGATTATACTCCCTTCCTCAACCTCAGAGATTGAATCAGAGCACTGTAGTTGCTGCGCATCCTCAAGCAGCATGTCACTGTCATTGTAGTCAAACAATTCAGCTCACTCCTACGTGTGTGATAGTGAGGCTACGGCAGGAGTAGCTGTGGACATGGAGGCTGAATTAGATGCTTTGGCAGCTGAGGTGGACTGTAAATCACTACAAGCCTGGCTGGCAGAGGACTGGGAGGATGAGGATGGCCTGGTTAGCCAATCCACCAAATCCTCTGTATGTTGCTGCTGCTTAAGACGGCCAGCACCAGTTAGAAAGGACAAGCGTGCCCCTGCAGAGGATGCACCACGTCCACGATGACCAGAGGCACAGCCTCCTGACACAGAGGCTGCTTGCCATCTTATCTGTGTCTGGGAGCGTCTGCCTGTCCTTTTTGGTCTTTCTGACATGGTGAGTAATATATAGATTAAAGATTTCCAGAACTCTGGTATAACTCAGTGAGACACCCTGATAGCTGGCAGCCAGTGACAAGACACAGATTAAATTTCCCAGAAACCTCCTATAAATCTGTGAGACCCCCTGATGGGTGGCAGTGACAAGACACTGATTACAATTTGCAGAAATCTGCTAGAGGTATGTGGGACCCCTTGATAGCTGGCAGTGAGAAGACACAGATTACAATTCCCAGAAACCTCCTATAAATCAGTGAGACCCCCTGATGGGTGGCAGTGAGAACACACAGATTACAACAATTCCCAGATATCTTCTAGAAGTGAGACCCCCACAATTGCTGCTGGCAGGGAGAACACAAAGATTTCAACAATTCCCAGATATTTTGTAGAAATGAGACCCCCACAATAGTTGGTGGCAGTGAGAACACACAGATTACAACAATTCCCAGATACTTTGTAGAAGTGAGACCCCCCACAATAGCTACTGGCAGTGAGAACACACACTAACACAACAATCTCCTCTCAAAAAACACTTGCTGGGGCTGTGTGAAGCCTTATATAGTGTGCTGCGGGACTTAGCTCTGTGAGCCCATGAATGGGCAAAATTTGCCCAATCAGGACTCTGAGCCGTGATTGGTATAGTCTTGCACCTCTCTTGCACTTAAACTGTGGCCAGGTGCAGGCTGCAGCCAATTACAAGCTTCAGGCCAGTGGAAAAGTGCATTGTGGTCCATTGTGCATTGTGGGCGAACATGCTGCGAACACGCGGAAATGTTCGGAGTTCGCGAACATACGAATGTTCGATGCGAACTCCGAACATATCGAACCGAACAGCTCATCCCTATTCTTCTCTATAAAGATTTAGGACAAATAGCAAAACCCTCTCCCTGTTTAAAAACAGTTTTTCCCACCATTTATATAAAACTTACAGAATTTATTAGATCTCTAGCGTTGTAAGATACCCTCCTTGGAAAGATCAGGCAACCGTACTGAATGATGTTCCTCTGCATCCCAAAACTGTCTCCATAGAATGGATAGAATGGGTTGAATGGGTCCTAAAGGAATAAAAAGGCTTAAAGTTATTAATTAATTAATTTATTTATTTATAAAGGATTTTAGCAGGGCTGGATACATTGAGATTTCTCTCGTTTTCAAGTATGTCCTGGGTTCAAGAACATTGAAATTTTACAGTTGTTACAGAAATACAAAGTAATAAATGCAAGATATTAAAAACAAACACACAAATATACAAATTAACACAGAAAATAAATATGTAAGTAATATAGTCACTATGTTACATGTTAAACTTTACAGGTGCATTCTGTATATAGT